>JXCR01125207.1:0-24458 GCA_002079205.1 Phalaenopsis hybrid cultivar
GTTTTAACATTTCAATTGGCCAGAACAAAAAATAAATGAAGATTGGAGTTCAAATCATCACAGATTATTATCATTTAAAAATGTAGAAAACAAAATCCATTCTTCACAAAACCATATCTTCAAAGTAGAGAGAAGGATAATAAAGACTACTCATAATTCATGAGAACGATACGATAAATCACAAATTTCACATGTAAAAACAAGTTTACAAAACAAAAGAAATAGAAATACAACTTATCTCACAATCCTTCCCAAGAAAATCCCAAGAAGTTCTCTTCAAGCCTTTCTCTTTTTACAAGCACTCTCAATTCTCTCTTAGAATTGTAATGAAGAAGAAATTTGTCACATTCCCTCTCCTCTTACAAACCTAGAAGAAACTCTCCTCTTCTCTCTCTCTAACTCTCACGGCACANCGATACGATAAATCACAAATTTCATATGTAAAAACAAGTTTACAAAACAAAAGAAATAGAAATAAAACTTATCTCACAATCCTTCCCAAGAATATCCCTAGAAGTTCTCTTCAAGCCTTTCTCTTTTTATAATCACTCTCAATTCTCTCTTAGAATTGTAATGAAGAAGAAATCTGTCACATTCCCTCTCCTCTTACAAACCTAGAAGAAACTCTCCTCTTCTCTCTCTCTAACTCTCACGGCACACCCCAAAAGCTCTTCTTTTCATCTTCTCTAGCTTCTTCAAGTCTTCTTCTTTTATTTTGGGCTGCCTTGTTTGGAAATAATTCAAAATTTCCTCAAAAAATTCCTTCAAAAGTCAACTCTTTTTAATTCAAAAGATGTGTCAGTTGATCCAAGAGTCATATCCCTTCACTAAAGAACCTTCCAAAGTGTCTAAATGCATTGAATCACTTTAAGAGGTGTGTAGAGCAAGGGTCCCNCGTTTGGAAATAATTTAAAATTTCCTCCAAAAGTCAACTCTTTTTAATTCAAAAGATGTGTCAGTTGATCCAAGAGTCATATCACTTCACTAAAGAACCTTCCAAAGTGTCTAAATGCATTGAATCACTTTAAGAGGTGTGTAGAGCAAGTGTCCCTTTGAAAATTTGTGCAAATTTTATCTCAAGCCGCTCTAATTTGAAAAATTTGTCTCTGACAGATCTTGCGCGAGCTCTCTTGATTTTGGCGCAAGATGCGCTAGAATCCAAAATAGGCTCTTTTTGCTCTAAATTTTGTCCTTTTTTCCTTTTTTACTCTAAATGCCTAAAAATGATATATTTGCAAAAAAAAATAGAAAAAAAACCTTCTTTAAAGTGTAATATCATAAAAAATAAGCATAAAATAGGCACTTTAAACAANATCCTTTTTTTCTTTTTTACTCCAAATGCCTAAAAATGATATATTTGCAACAAAAATAGAAAAAAAACCTTCTTTAAAGTGTAATATCATAAAAAATAAGCATAAAATAGGCACTTTAAACAATATATATTTTTTAGTGTAACAAAATCCCCCAAAATTAAATGTTACTTGTCCTTAAGTGGAACTTTTATTACATAAAAACATATGGCTTAGGATAGAGATTAACTTATAACTTCCTATACTTTAGTTTAATAANGAAACAATATATTTTTTTAGTGTAACAAAATCCCCCAAAATTAAATGTTACTTGTCCTTAAGTGGCACTTTTATTACATAAAAACATATGGCTTAGGATAGAGATTAACTTATAACTTCCTATACTTTAGTTTAATAAATAGAATAACAAAATTTAAGAAAAAGCCTTTAATAACTTAGATTGAAATTCTAATTCTAGGAATACTTAGCAATCAAATTGAAGATTTTTGAATCTCTATTCAATTAAAAAAAAAAATGCAATTCATCATATTACGGAAATTTAGAGCATTCATATGAAAAAGAACTTCATGAAAGCTTTATAAGGAATGCTACTAATACTCAAATAAAAGTTTAGAAAATGTAATAAAGCTCCTTCTTTAAGTTGATTCAAGTGAAGCCATTTTTCGATTAGGCATCTCCTTAAGCTTCTCCTCACTTATTTTTCTTTTCTTTCAGGATCTTTTCAATCCTTTCTTTTCTTCTCTTTTTCCAAATGAGGATTACTATAGCTGGATATCCTTTAATGATTTTGAACTTCACCATCCTCTTCTTAAAGTCAAAACTCTATACATTTCCTTACTTTATAAATTCATGTTAATTTATGATTTTTCATAAAGTCTCTTTCCTTTCTTCTTAGATGAAACTGTAAAATTCTTAACACTTCAAAACTACAATTTCCTTTACTTTAAATAAAAAACATAGTTCTTATCCTATCATACCAAATATCTTCAACTTTAGAATTAACCTTTTTTATTAAAAACTCCTTACCTAAATTTACCATAATACTTATAAATAGAAGTATAATCATTTAAAGTTAAATCTTAATGTCCCAGGCCATGTTAAATTAATTTTTAAAAATATAGTTACTTAAGGACAAAAATTTTGTTTACTGCTTTTCAAAATTAATTTTTCTTTCCCCCAAACTTAAGTTTTTAAACAACTTTAAAAATATTTTGAATACAAAATCTAATGGGTGAAAGAAAAAAGTAAATGCATGAAAATAAAAACTGGCTTTCAGAGGATTTATGACTATGAAATTGGGCTCTGGTATACTATACATACTAACTGTAAAACTAGATACAGACTTTAAAGCATTTGAATAAAATGTAATATATTCTAGAGAACTTGTTGAGAGTTGAAAACATAACTACAAAAAACTAAAAATTTAAACTGACAAACTAAACTAAAAATACTAAAAATGTAGAAAAAAAAGAAAAAAAATTAATGTCTAATATTACCATTACATATTCAGTTCACAACACAACATAAAAAGTCATTTACTATAACAAGTTTCAAAAAAAGCACATCCCAATACAAACATAAACAACAATTAGACAAAAAAAACAAATTAAACTAGACTCATAAAACATCAATCTTCATCTCCTTCCTCTTTGTCATCATAATCTTCTTTTTCCTCTTCTTCTTCTTCATCACGAATGGGAGTATAGGGAGTGAAACTGGGGCAAGTAGGAAAATCCACATTACGTTCACCTTTAATGTTTCCTACCATGGCATTTTCAAAATCAATGTCACGCTCAACTCTCCTCTACTGATATTCATCGTTATATGCATTCCTTGCTCCTATCTCTCTCAACTAAGTTTGAATATCTACTATATCCATATGTTGAATCATCAGTTGATCTATAATACCTTCAAGTGATACAGATCAAGGAGTAGATGCCCTTGTAGCAAATGTAGAGGGCCTATCCATTCTTCCACTTCTAGAATCAACAAATAATTCTGCTCTCTGAATCATATGTCTCCCAACCAGATTTTGTGGTTGCAATCTCTCTTCATTTTTATGGTATTCTACTACTGATTGTTCACATAGAGTGAAAATCAAGGAAGGGTATCCCAATTCTCCAGCTGTATAACTACTAGCAATATTTCAAGCATGTTGAACTATAAGTGCACCCACATATATTTCCTTCATGTTCTGAATGCAATAGTTGAGTAAAACTTTATCTTTAGTCACATCAGCCAAATGTTTTGTTGACAATAGTCTGGCAGAAATGAAGTAGTGCCATATTTTTGACTAAATAGTCAACATGGAAGAAAGGAAATTAACTATCCTGCTATTATTGATCTTCAATTTCCCTCTTCCTTCAGTTAAAAAGCAATCCCTTCCTCCAGTGATAAATCAGTTATCACAAATGCAGCATATTCATAATAAAAAACACCCCATAAATCATAAAAAGTTCTGATCTATTCAACAGTAAATTCAACTTGTTTACCACTAACTAGGATGTGATCTTCAGCAGTGAATCTCAGGTTCACATAAAACTCCCGAACCATCTGGATAATTGCTACGGCATTGAAGTAGCTGAATCTTTCACAATTCATGACATGAATCACCCTTTCGACCTCACCACCCAGGTTTGCAAAAACCCGCTCTTGGATCATTCTCTTGGTCTACAATTGAGTATTGCAACTAAGTTGGGCTTTGAAACGAACAAATCCTTATGCGTCAAAGTCCTCGGATGTCCTTCTTCTTAACTCGGAGAGCCATTTAAAATATCTATGAAAATTCAAATATAGTCCAAATATATTACTAAATAAAAAATGTAACTCCTCAAGCAAGGTTATTTGGTAAGAAAATCTTCACATTGAGTTTTCTTCAAGTATTTTCATCAAAAATTCAAATTTTTGGATCTCCCAAAATTCATGGTGAAGATAAAAAATTTTTGAGTTAAAGTGAAGCTATTACCAAGAGAAGATGAAATCTATAGTTTTTAGCCTTTGAATCCTTCTCTTTTACTCACAATGTGATGCCCTAGACCAAGGTCTTGAGGTAGATATGACTCATGTAGTGAAAATGGAGTTTGTCTATGCAATTTTGCAGGTTTCTAGGAAATATAGCATGTTCGGACCTTTGGCACATCATGCGCAAAGGCTCTGTAAATTTGAACATAATGCTCCAATCTAGCGCATGATGCAACAAAGCTCAAATTTTTCAGATTTCAATTTTTGTGGAAATTTGCTCTGTATCTCTTTACATCAACCTCTATTTGATTGAAATAAACCTTTTTAAGCATATATAAACATCACACTAAACCAAACTTTCACAAAAAACACAAAACTCAATTTTATATATAAAATCCGTTGTTAACCTCACTTGTGGTTGAGGTTTAGTTTTTCCTCTTTAGTAGCCTAGGGTCTAGCCATAGGACTTTTCTACTTACTATTCCTAGAAAACTAAACAAGGAACCCTCATCATTAGAAATTTTACACTCCTATTTACTCAGCTTGAAGTTCCACATATTGGTCCTAACCTCTAGCACTTAATAGGTGGGGTCACTATGGGAGGACTCAAGATGAGTCACCCTTAGGACTGCTAGACCTTACCCTGGGTGTTGGTCTACGGCTAAGGCACTCACTTGCAATCACTTACACTCACAATCACTCACTACCCTAAACCCAAAATTTATATGCTCTAGTCCCTTGATATTTTTAGGAGACTCTTGTAGGTGGTCCCCTAAACTCATTAGCCCTAGGATAAGGTTTAGCTAAGACAACTACATAGAAGACCCAAAATGGGGGTTCCATTAGTCCATGGCTTATTGATGATGGTTGGCACTCTAACTCTACCAAGATACCCAACCTAACATTTTGCCCCTAAATTCCCCCAAATTATCTAGATACCTTTGAAACCCCAAATTTGGCCAAAATTCCCAAATCTATCCAAAATACTCAACTTGGTTCAAAAATCATTTCGAACACCTTAAAAATACCAAATAATCTCAAAAATCATTTTGAACACCAAAAGTGGCCAAATTACCAAAATAACCTTCCTAACACCAAAATTCCAAAAAATCTCAAAATTTCCCAAAACACCCCAAATATTTCTCTTTTTTCTCACCTATCACATGACCTAATTTGGCCAATTTGTCCATCTTTAATCAAAACCCTCAAATTGCCCTTTGAGGGGCCATATTTTCCCCAAATCACTCCAAATGTTTAATAAATTGGTCTCAATTTACCCCAATTTCAATTATAAACTCAAATTCACCCTTGATGTGACCAATCTAGACCAAATCCAAGATCAATTGGTCCATGATTTCAACCTAATTTTTGAGCTAAACCAAAAACCCAATTTTGGCCCTATGACTTGGTTCCACCAAGAACCCATAGCCTACTCAATTAGCCACAATTTGTGTTGAAAAACCTTCATAACATCCCCATACATCAAAATTGACCTTCAATTGGCTTTTGATGAGGCCTCAATTTCATTTGATTTCAACCTTAGTCTAAAAGCCCCAAATTTGCCCCAAATTGGCCATGTCTCAAAACCTCACCAAATGGAGGGCCTTAACCCTAAAATTTCCACTCCATTTCTTCATGCAAAATCTTTAAAACATCTCCCTTGATCATTTGAACCATTAAATTTGGACTTAGCCAAAGGATATCCCAACCTAGACCCATGTCTAGCCTAACATGCCCAAATTGACAAAATTTAAAAAATCCATCAAATTGACCTACCAATTAAACTCAAAATCACTTCAACCCTTCACCGAGAATCTCCATAACAATAATCTACACAACTTTGATCAGTAAGTTGGGTCAGTTGACATGGCTAACCTAGCCCAAACCCAAGCTTTGATCACTTGAACCCACATTGAACCCATTGATTAAAGATGGCCTAACCACCTTAAGGCAATCAAGTTAACTCCACCTCAGCAATTGGTTAGACCCTAAGACTGAACCAAAACCCATCTAACCCAAGATAAATGATCCATGGATCAAAAGTCCTCCAAATTAAAGGATCTTATTTCCAAAAATACATAGGCTTTATATAACCTTACTAAAACTAAACCCCATTGCATTAAATTGCTTTGACAAATTCTCCTGGATGCCCTGAGTGCCTAACCACCTCCCCCTGCCATGGCCGGTTAGCCTAGTCACCGGAGAAGCTCAAAACTGAGAGCCACCCCCATGAAACTTCACCCAAATCAAACCTAGAGGCTAGCTCAACCAAATTAAATTGTAGAGATCCTTTGTCCTCCACCTAAGAAGCACAATGCACCCCCTAATTGGGTATGACAGCCACCCCTTAGCCATTTTTATAAAAAGCACCTCCCACGGCCATGAGAATTAATGTTGAAAATTTCTTAGAGATAACTCTCCAAACTAACCACAGTCTTCCCTAAGATCCCTTAAGTGCATTCCAATTGTTTTCCCTCACCAGTTTCCATTGTCGAAGTTCAATTTTGAGCTTAAAATCTTGCCGGAAACCAGGACAGAGCCCAATACACCTCCACAGTCCACCAAACTCAGATTAAGTTCACCCACTCCTTCACAACTGTGAAAGAAGCTCAAGCCCCACCAAATTCCCCTTTCATAGAGCCTCTACCATAGCTCTAGACCAACACCGAAATCCAACCATGATTGAAATCATATCTAAGCCTTACACCAAGACCAGAGAATCAATCCCTAGCCTCTTTAGATCACAACAAACGTGTCAAGACTCTCTGATCAAAGCTTCACTTCTCAAAGCAAAGGTAAAAAATCTCTCCCCCTGCCGAGTCTCTTTTGATTCTCCATTTAGTTAGCGTTAATTTGATGGCTTGATCACCTTATGGATGTGATCGTTTAGTGTAGATGAGCATTTTAAAAATAATTTCATCCAATTTGGTTATGAGAGAGATCTTAAGGCTAGAAGATGGATGGTTCTCGGGCTAGGCTATCGAGGACGATGACGGAGCGTTGCCTGATCGAGCATTTATCGGATGGACGGTTGAGATGAAGCCGGACAACGCTTTCTTACATGAACAACAGGATGCGTGGGTGCTTATGTGGATGGCGACAACAAATGGGAGCACACCGTGTGGAGTTCGGAGCTCCCTAGAATCTACATGGCACCGTGCTGTTTAAATAGATAAATAGGAGATTTAAAAATTTAGAAAATGACCCCTAACCTTAAAAATTCATATATTGGTGTAGATAAATCATAAAAAAAAATAAAAATACCCACTTGCTTAGTGAACAGAGAAAAATAATGTGGAAATAATTTTAAGTCCAGGTGATGCATATTTTATTTTTAATTAATTAAACACTGATTTGGATGTTTTGAGTCTCCATGCATGTAGTGATATCACCTTGGCTTGAAATTTTAGCATGTTGTTGCCTCTGTCTTAGGGATCATTCCCTGATTTTTTTCAATGTCAGAGGAGGTCCCTACACAAAGAATCATATTTTTCAAGTTTATGGGCATTATTTGCCTAAAATAATCATGGAAATTAGCATGTTGCTTAGAAAAATTAAAGAAATTTTTGGAAGGTTTGTGATGACGAGAGAGCCTTTAAGAAAATTTCTCATGAGCCAAATCATTCAAAATACACCTAATCTTTACAAACCCTAAATCACTAAGATAATTAATTTTGAGACAAACGAACAACAAAATGACTTCATTTTTTATCTCCAATATTGTTTAGGTTCTAGAGAACTCACCATAAAATTTTTAAAGCATTTCAAGTTCTTAACTTAAGTTGATTTTCAAAGTTAAACAACATTTTTTGGCACTTAAATGATTTTAAAAAAATCAAAATATAACTAAAAAATTTATAAAAAATTATTTTTTGAGTTTTCTGTGATCAGGGGTATTTTCCAAAAATAAAATAGAGTTTAAAATAAAAACTTTATTTTTAACCTATTTAAAATATTTAAATAATTAAAATTCTTAAAAATCACAAAAATTATAAAATTCACTTAAATGTTCTAAATTGCTTTCTAAAAACTTAGGAACAATTAGAATATTTTTCCTTATTTTCTAAATAAAGATTCTAAATTTTAAAGCTTAAAAATAATTTTTAAAAGCTAAAAATGGGTTTTCACTAAAAATAATTCTAATAAATCAAATAAGACTTAGAAAAATCTAACCTGAGGAAGATTTTGCAAAAATATAAAACTTAATTTTCCCCATTTAAAATATTTTACATTTAATAAATACCCCAAAACTTAAAATAATTCTTAAAATTCAAATAATATTAAAAAAATCATGAAATTTAGTCCAAAGGCTTTTTTTTTGTAGGTCTACCTCTAATAAAAATTTCAAGGGATTAGGCTTTACCTTGGTGAAGTTAGGAATTTTCTTTGTTGAATCTTATTCTTGCTTATACATAATTATATAAATTAAATTAAATTTTAAAAAATCACATTTTCTCCTCTGATGTCTTAATTAACCCANTGATCATTTAAAATCTTTCTTTTTAAGTGATTCCTCTACTTTACCAGTTATAATTTCGTCAAATTTAACGATCGAAGAAGAAGAAAGTTGATGAAAATTTTTAAAAATTTTTAAAAATTTAAAAAAAGCCTTTGGATTGATTATAATTGATATTAAAGGAATCAGTGCTTCAATTNAAATTTGGAAGTTTATTAGAATAAAATAGACCCAGGACTTAGGGGTATGACTTTTGATATCAATAATTAAATCAATAACCTTAATTTGATAATCAAATAAAATTCGAATCATGAATCATGACCACCTAAAGCTTAACCTTTTCAAAATTAACTTAGACACTCACCTAAGTCTTAAAGGCTTAGTAATGACTTAGGCTAAATCAAGTTCCATTTAAATGAGGACTAGAAAAGTAAATATCAATTAAAACTAAGACATCTTTCAAACACTACACGCCTAATTAAGACCAATATTTGGTTAAGTGTTCCAATAACACTAACTTGCCTCTTTAAGGGTCTTCACCCACATAATTTTCAAAATTAAATTATAGATGATAATTACATTACTCTTAGGGATAATTGATACATCAATGTTCATTAAAAATTATGGTGTTTTTAGGATGAATTATTAAGCAACATAATAAGTTTAAGAGAACTTGGGGTTTTTCACCAGGCAGTGAGAGAGTAGCAAGGAGCTGCTTCTTTCTCCAGACCTGTTGGATACCTTAGAAATCTACTAAACTTAATATATTTTGCTTGGCAACATCGTCCTTAATTAAACTAATAAGGACCCAACAAGATATGATCTAGGGTTAGATAGGTTGTTAAAGTTATACCTCCCTGTTTCATATAAACTGCCTTAACATGCTTTTTGAGTTTCAGGTGGTGGAACGAGAAGACTCCCCAGGTACGCTTTTACAGTTTTCAGTGTTGTCTTTCTCTTACTTTCATACTATACTTTTATACCTACAAATTTCCATGCTAAACAATGACGTCACCCTGCATGAAAAATAAAATTATCAGGATAGCCACAAAACCAAAACCAAAACTAAAACTAAAATCAACCAAGATAGAATTCACCCTCACAACATTCAAATTATAAAACAACTCAAAATTTAATCACAAACATCACACAAAACTAAAATGTCAACTAAATTAAGACATCTCTATTGGATGATCAAGAATTCCTCAGAGCAGGTAACCTATGGTTGCTAACGAGACTTCCCACGGTCTAAATGAAATTTTGAAACTTATTAAGTTAAATTTAGTAAATTCATTTGGACTAAGTGAATCCAATAGAAAATAGTGGCGCAGGAATGAGGGAACCATAGGATCCCAACCGGTGTCACTCTAATCAACTTTAATATGCCCCCATAAAATTTAAAGAACTTCAATGATAGGGCCACCCGATTTAACATCATAACTTGACATACTAGAGAACTCAAACTTGATGCGGCAAGGAGCTTGGAGCTAGCATGGTGGGCAACATAACCATCTTAAACAGCAAAACCTGCCTTCCTCAATTAAACCAATCTCCCTTCCTTAGACTTAAACAATAAAGCCATAGGACTTCGAGGTTGCTTGCTTATGCAACATAAATCCTCACCTTATGTTTAAGCCTTTGCATAGCCCTGCTATACAATATAAGCCCTAACTAGTCTTAGGTTGTCATTTGTCTCGACCTAAATCCTTACATCTTCTAGGCTATTTGTGTGATCGTTTCACACAAATGTAAGCCCTAATTAATAACAACTGGTAGGATGAAACACCTAAAAATTTATCCTCAAAATTGAAGCCAAACATTAGGATAGCTTGGGAAGTCAACGAGGTTCTCCTCTTGATCCATGACTTACCTTACTTCTTCCTCCTTTGGACTCTACAACAAAATGTTTCAAATTTGAACCAATCCCCTTTCACAGCTTTATGTCAGATCTCATTGAAAAGTCCTACCTGTTGGAACTCCTTGAAGATAATATTCTTGATTTTTATCGAGAGTCTTCTTAGGTGACTTTGGTCATTTAAGATGTAACTAACTATAGGAGCTTGCCCTTACAGAAAGTATGTCTGAACCTAGCTTAATATAAATCCTATTTAATTCTTTATATTAAATAGGGGAACTTGTCAACAAATACAAAAATTTTGTAGACCAAACGAATGTCATATATTTCTTAGTTTATTTGATCGAGCCTCTTCCTCAAGTCTTGTGTTTATCCTTCGGGATAGATACATGATTTGAGGTACAATACTCTTTCATTTAAACTATTAAAAATATGAGGTCAGTTTGATTTCATATTTTTTCTAAAACTAAACATATATGGAATTAAAACATCCTTCCGAAGTGGGCAACGAGATTTTGATTCTGGTGACCGATAGCTTCTTACGGGCAACTCTCATTTATCTGGTGACCATGTCAAGTTTTAAACCAATCTCCCTTCCGAAGCGGGCAACTAGTTCCACCTGGGCATTATCTGCCACTAAATGGGTCCCGCACTGGGTCCTAAATTACTTCACATTTTCCTTCTAATTTTGATTTGCACCTTTCTAAATCGTGTTGTGGTGCACGCACTTTGAAATTTTCTTACATTAACTAAATTTAAAAAAATTTTAAAATACCAACCAGTTTACAGATCAACCTCTATTTTCAGTGCTTGCACTAAAAAAATTATGAGGTTTTTTGCCATATTACTAACCCCAAAACTTTCTGTTTTCAAGCTTGCTGCAATGGCCTACCCAACGCTGACCTTTTCCTGCAAACTGCCAATGAGTCACAAAGCCCATAATCTGGCTCCTACCATCAAATTCGGAGCTAGATTTGAAGATCTCAAGGTCATCCTCGGGAAAGCCCCATTTGTAGTGATGAAGATCGCCACATCAAAAATACAAGAACCGTTTGTAGAATTCAACCTGAGCTGCCATCAAGACTTCCCTGCCTGCAAGAAGTTTAAAACTACTACCGTCACAGCACCCACAAAACCTGCTAGCCCCGTTGCTTCTAAGGGGAAAGAAGTAATGATTATTTAGGATCCGACTGAGAAATTAACTATCCCACCACCCGTGTTTGAAATCAGATCAAGTTCAAGGACTGTACCGCTGACCCGAACCCAAAAAAGGAACCATAACAGAATGGTTTGGAGGGCCATCAAAGCCCAGGCTCCCAAGGAGACACCTGTTGAGGAGAAGCCTCATCAAGTTTAATAAGTGTTACCATAAATTTATCCACTCCTACGAGGGAGTAGATTCCATCCTCTGAAGAATACTGATGGATACGNAAAATTTTGGAAAATGACCCCTAACTTTAAAAATTCATATATTGGTGTAAAGAAATCATAAAAATAAAATAAAAAAACCCACTTGCTTAGTGAACAGAGAAAAATAATGTGGAAAGAATCTTAAGTCCAGGTGATGCATATTTTATTTTTAATTAAATAAACACTAATTTGGATGTTTTGATTCTCCATGCATGTAGTGATATCACCTTGGCTTGAAATTTTAGCATGTTGTTGCCTCTGTCTTAGGAACATTCCCTGATTTTTTTCAATGTCAGAGGAGGTCCCTACACAAAGAAACATATTTTTCAAGTTTATGGGCATTATTTGCGTAAAATAATCATGGAAATTAGCATGTTGCTTAGAAAAATCAAAGAAAATTTTGGAAGGTTTGTGATGACGAGAGAGCCTTTAAGAAAATTTCTCATGAGCCAAATCATTCAAAATACACCTAATCTTTACAAACCCTAAATCACTAAGATAATTAAATTTGAGACATACGAACAACAAAATGACTTCATTTTTTATCTCCACTATTGTTTAGGTTCTAGAGAACTCACCATAAAATTTTCAAAGCATTTTAAGTTCTTAACTTAAGTTGATTTTCAAAGTTAAACAACATTTTTTGGCACTTAAATGATTTTAAAAAAATCAAAATATAACTCAAAAAATTATAAAAAATTGTTTTTTGAGTTTTCTGTGATCAGGGGTATATTCTAAAAATAAAATAGAGTTTAAAATAAAAACTTGATTTTTAACCTATTTAAAATATTTAAATAATTAAAATTCATAAAAATCACAAAAATAATAAAATTCACGTAAATGTTCTAAATTGCTTTCTAAAAACTTAGGAACAATTAGAATATTTTTCCTTGTTTTCTAAATAAAGATACTAAATTTTAAAGCTTAAAAATAATTTTTAAAGGCTAAAAATGGGTTTTGACTAAAAATAATTCTAATAAATCAAATAAAACTTAGAAAAATCTAACCTCAGGAAGATTTTGCAAAAATATAAAACTTAATTTTCACCATTTAAAATATTTTACATTAAATAAATACCCCAGAACTTAAAATAATTCTTAAAATTCAAATAATATTCAAAAAATCATGAAATTTAGTCTAAAGGCTTTTTTTGTGTAGGCCTACCTCTAATAAAAATTTCAAGGGATTAGGATTTACCTTGGTGAAGTTAGGAACTTTCTTTGTTGAATCTTATTCTTGCATATACATAATTATATAAATTAAATTAAATTTTAAAAAATCACATTTTCTCCTCTGATGTCTTAATTAACCCATGAATGAGGTAGGATAAAAATTTCAAAGTCATTGAAATTGAATTTGACAAATTATGAAGTGCTAGAGCATTAGGGGCAAATGTGTAATTTTGGAAATTTAGCCTTAATTAACAATTAGGCTTAATTCAAGGAGGGAAATGGGTAACCTCTGATCTTGATCAGTTTATTTGGATGTTTGAAATACCAAGGGTTAATTGGTAGAAACCAACCTCACTTTCTTAATTGAAAAGATAAGTTAATAAATTTCTAAATTATTAAAATTTGGAAGTTTATTAGAATAAAATAGACCCAAGACTTAGGGGTATGACTTTTGATATCAATAATTAAATCAATAACCCTATTTTGATAATCAAATAAAATTCGAATCAGGAATCATGATCACCTAAAGCTTAACCTTTTCAAAATTAACTAAGACACTCACCTAAGTCTTAAAGGCTTAGTAATGACTTAGGCTAAATTAAGTTTCATTTAAATGAGGACTAGAAAAGTAAATATCAACTAAAACTAAGACATCTTTCAAACACTACACGCCTAATTAGGACCAATATTTGGTTAAGTGTTCCAATAACACTAACTTGCCTCTTTAAGGGTCTTCACGACATAATTTTTAAAATTAAATAATAGATGATAATTACATTACTCTTAGGGATAATTGATACATCAATATTCATTAAGAATTATGGTGTTTTTAGGATGAATTATTAAGCAACATAATAAGTTTAAAAGAACTTGGGGTTTTTCACCAGGTAGTGAGAGAGTAGCAAGGACCTGCTTCTTTCTCAAGACATGTTGGATACCTTAGAGATCTACTAAACTTAATATATTTTGCTTGGCAACATCGTCCTTAATTAAACTAATAAGGACCCAACAAGATATGACCTAGGGTTAGATAGGTTGTTAAAGTTATACCTCCCTGTTTCGTATAAACTGCCTTAACATGCTTTTTGAGTTTCAGGTGGTGGAACGAGAAGACTCCCCAGGTACGCTTTTACAGTTTTCAGTGTTGTCTTTCTCTTACTTTCATACTATACTTTNAGTAGATTCCATCCTCTGAAGAATACTGATGGATACGAGAGTATCCAGAAAATTGCCACCGCATTACCAACACTTCATGGACATGGTGAGGAAGGAAAGAAATTCAATCCTATCACCCGAGTTAGTAAAGTTTTCAAAAGGCTAGCTACCAAAGAAGGATGTTCAGTTAGCAAGTTACTTAAACAAGTGGGAGATGCAATTTCCCCTCGCATGAAGAAGGAAATTTTGAAGGATGTCAAGTCCATCAGACAGTCTCACAAGACAACTAGAGTGCCACCTACTCGCATCCCCATTTGGTTTCGTTTAGGGAACAAAATTGATACTGCAGTGATTACTACTGATTATACTGCCACAAGGACCGTAGGCCGTCGACCGGTTAAGTCGAGATCGGGTACAAAAATGTTACCCGTTACCCGTTTTGGAGACATTTCTACAGTCCCAAAGGCAATGACAAGATGATTACCTAG
This sequence comes from Phalaenopsis hybrid cultivar, assembly GCA_002079205.1. Lineage (NCBI taxonomy): Eukaryota > Viridiplantae > Streptophyta > Magnoliopsida > Asparagales > Orchidaceae > Phalaenopsis > Phalaenopsis hybrid cultivar. The sequence continues at coordinate 14,808 of JXCR01125207.1, forward strand.
CATTGCAGCTGGTCTAGACCACAGGGAGCATACTTTCCTACGGAATACTAATGTTTCAACTAAGACACTCCGTCCTGAGACATCATCGTCGAAAAAAAAAAGGTATGGGTACCCAAGGTCGCTGCACCGATATAGTCCAGTGAGCCCGCGGGACAAAAACAGGAAATGAAACCAGGGTCTAATATATCTGATATCGTCGGAACAACAGCCAGCAAGATGGAGGAATAAGTAGAGGAAGTCCATCAGGGTCCTCCAGATCTTAAAGAAATCAAGGAATCAATAATTAAAGAGAAAGTTGAGAAACTCAGGATCTATATTCTTGAGTTAGCTCGAGAATACGGAGTTTCTGTTGATAGCGATGAGGAAAATTTTGATTACAATGATTACTTGGAGGAAGATTTCATGGATGTCCATGTAATTGAAACTAGAGCCGCCACAACTGCGCGTGATGCACACATATTTTCTTGTTACCTATTGAGTTGGATATGAGTCCTAGTGCCTTCCTTCTCAACGTAACACATATATTCTCTTGTCACGTCTTGGGTTGGATGTGAGTCCTAGTGCTTTCCTTCCTAACGTTACGTGTATATTATCTTATCACCGCTTGGGTTGGATGTGAGTCCTAGTGCTTTCCTTCCTAACGTGACACACACATATTTTCTTGTTACCTCTTCAGTTGAATATGAATCCTAGTTCCTTCCTTCTCAATGTAACACATATATTCTCTTGTCACCGCTTGGGTTGGATGTGAGTCCTAGTGCTTTTATTTCTAACGTGACACACAAATTTTTTCTAGTTACCTCTTAAGTTGGATATGAGTCCTAGTGCCTTCCTTCTCAATGTAGCACTTATATTCTCTTGTCACCTCTTGGGTTAGATGTGAGTCCTAGCGCTTTCCTTCCTAACATGATGCACACATATTTTCTTGTTACCTCTTGAGTTGGATATGAGTCATAGTGCTTTCCTTCTCAATGTAGGACATATATTCTCTTGTCACAACTTGTCTTGGATGTGAGTCCTATTGCTTTCCTTCCAAACGTGACACACACATATTTTCTTATTACCTCTTTAGTTGGATATGAGTCCTAGTTTTTTCCTTCTCAATGTAGCACATATATTCTCTTGTCACTACTTGGGTTGGATGTGAATCCTAGTGCTTTCCTTCCTAACGTGACGTACACATACTTTCTTGTTACCTATTGAGTTGGATATGATTCCTAGTGCCTTCCTTCTCCGTGTAACACATATATTCTCTTGTCATCTCTTGGATTGGATGTGAGTCTTAGTGCTTTCCATCGTAACGTGATGCACACATATTTTCTTGTTACCTCTTGAGTTGGATGTGAGTTCAGTGCTTCTCTCCTCAAAGTAGCAAATGTTTTCTTTATCATTGCTCAGGTTGGATTTTAGTCCTAGCGCTTTCCTTCCTAACGTGACATATATATTCTTCCTGTCATATGGCAGTTTGAATATAACTCCCCAGTTGTAACTCAAACTGATACAGTCCTTTTTTTTTTGGAGACATATCCTTAATGATTGTCATCTTCTACATTGTTGTTACCATTTGGAGCCGGAAGTGAACCTCTGTGTTATCCATCTCGATTCGGTCCTCCCACAAAATCCTATTCTCATCTTTTGAAATCAGATTCAAGACCACCTTAAATGGATTATCACATCCGATTCTTATTTTTGGATTGATACCAAAATTTCAATTTCCACCTCGGGGTCAGCACTTATATACTGACTCCCATACTTTATAAATACTTAAAGTTTAATAACTCGAAATTCACTCTCCGATCCCCAGCGAGGGACCCTACTCCTTGATTTCAATCAAACGATCATCTGTTAATTTTTTAGCAGAAACTAATCACACTCACAAATCTACACATGCTTGCGGGTCTGTTGACTTAGGAGTTTAGATTGGTTTTTTTGTTGATCTCGTCGGTCAACACCAATACTTGCGGTGTGCTTGCCCAACACACCACACCTATTGGGGTCCATTTGTTGACCTCACTTTTTTTTGAGGTTAAGTTTTTTGTCTTTAGTAGCCTAAGTTCTAGTCATAGGACTTTCATGCTGACTATTCTTAGAAAACTTGACAAGAAACCCTCACCACTAGAAATTCTACACTCCTCTTTACTGAGCTTCAAGTTCCATATATTGGTCTTAACCTCTTGCACGTAGTAGGTGGGGTCACTATGGGAGAACTCAAGATGAGTCCCACTTAGGACTCCTGGACATTAGGGTTGACCCTGGGTGTTTGTCTAAGGCTAAGGCACTCACTTTCAATCACTTGCACTCACAATCACTCACTGTCATAAACCAAGATTTTCTAGGCTCTAGTACCTTGATACTTTTGGGAGTCTCCTATATGTGGTCCCCTAAACCCATTAGCCTTGGGATAGAGTTTAGCTAAGATGCCTCTACATAGAGGACCCAAAATGGGGTTTCCATTGGTCCATGGCTTATTGATGGTGGTTGGTTCTCTAACCCTACCAAGATACCCAACCTAGCCTTTTGCCTCTAAATTCCACCAAATTACCTAGATACCTTTAAGACCCAAAAGTTGGCCAAAATTCCCAAATCTACCCAAAATACCCAACTTGGTTCAAAAATCATTTCAAATACCTTGAAAACACCCAAACTACACAAAATAACCAAAAGTGGCCAAATTACCAAATTACCCCTCATCACCTTAAAATTTCAAAAAATTTCAAAAAATCCCAAAAATTCTCAAAACCCCCCAAATAATCCCAATTTCATTTTTCTCAACTATCTCATGATCCAATTTGACCAATTTGTTCATCTTTGATCAAAACCCCCTAAGTTGCCCTTTAAAGGCCCATATTTCCCCCGAATCACTCCAAATGTTTATCAAATTGGTCTCAATTTAGCCCAATTTTAATTCTATACTCAAATTCACCCTTGATGTGACCAATTTAGACCAAATACAAGCACAATTGGTCCATGATTTCAACTCAATTTTGAGTTAAACCAAAAACCCAATTTTGGACCTCTAACTTGGTTCCACCAAATTGAACACATAGCCCACTCAATTGGCCACAATTTGTGTTCAAAAACCTTCATAACATCCCCATACATCAAAATTTACCTTCAAGTGGTCTTGGTGAGGCCTCAATTTTATTTGATTTCAGCCTAATCCAAAAGCCCCAAATTTGCTCCAAGTTGGCCATGTCTCAAAACCTCACCAAATTGAGGGCCTTAAACCTAAAATTTCTACACCATCCCTTCATTAAAAATCTTCAAAATATCTCCCATGATCATTTGAACAATTCTATTTGGACTTAGCCCAAGGCTAGCCCAACCTAGACCCATGTCTAGCCTAACATTCCCAAATTGACAAAATTTCAAAAATCCCTCAAATTGGGATACCAGTTGAACTCAAAATCACTTCAACCCTTCACCAAAAATCTGCATAACGATCATCTACACATTGTTGATCAATTAATTTGGTCAATTTACAAGGTTAACCTAGCCCAAACCCAAGCTTTGATCACTTGAACTCACATTGAATCCATGCATTAAAGATGGCCTAACCACCTTAAAGCAATCAAATTAACTCCACCTCAAGCATTGATTAGACACTAAGAATGAGCCAAAACCCATCTAACCCAAGAGAGATGATCCATGGACCACAATTCACTGAAATTAAGGGATTTTATTTCCAAAAATACACATGCTTCAGATACCCTTACCAAAACTAAACCCCATTGCCTTAAATTGCTTTGACAGATTCCCCTAGCTACTCTAAGCACCTAGCCACCTCCCCCTGCCATGGCCGACCAGCCTAGTCACCAGAGAATCTAAGAACCAAAAGCCACACCCATGGAACATCACCCAAATCAAACCTAGAGGCCAGCTCAGCNTAAAATTCACTGAAATTAAGGGATTTTATTTCCAAAAATACACATGCTTAAGATACCCTTACCAAAAGTAAACCCCATTGCTTTAAATTGCTTCGACAGACCAGAGAATCTAAGAACCAAAAGCCACACCCATGGAACATCACCCAAATCAAACCTAGAGGCCAGCTCAGCCAAATTAAATTGTAGACCTCCTCTGCCCTCCACCTAAGCAACACAATGCACCCTCTAATTGACCATGACAATCACCCCTTAGCCATTTTAATAAAAAGCACCTCCCACGGCCATGGGAAGTAGTGTTGATAATTTCATAGAGAGACCTCTCCAAACTGACCACAAAGCTTCCCTAAGATCCCCTCAGTGCATTCCAACTATTTTCCCTCACCAATTTCCACTACAGGAGTTCAATTTTGAGCTTTAAATCATGCCAAAAACTAGGACATAACCCAATACACCTCCACAATCCACAAAACTTAAATTAACTTCGTCCACATGTTTACAACAATGAAAAAAGCTCAAGCCCCATCAAATTCCCCTTTCACAGAGCCTATACCATAGCTCTAGACCAACACCCAAATCTGATCATGATCAAAATCATACTTAGGCCTTACACCAAGATCAAAAACTCAATCCCTAGCCTTTTTGGATCACAACGAATGTGTCAAGCCTCTCTAATCTAAGCTTCACTTCTCAAAGAAAAGGTATAAAATCTCTCCCCCTCTTGAGTCTCTTTTGATTCTCCATTTTCTTAGAGTTATGTTGATGTCTTGATCACCTTATAGATGTGATTGACTAGTCTAGACGAGCAATTTAATTTTGTTGAGCTGGCCTCCAGGTTTGATTTGGGTGAAGTTCCATGGGGGTGGCTCTCAGTTTTAAGCTTCTCAAGCGACTAGGCCAGCCATCCATGGCAGGGGGAGGTGGCTAGGTGCTCAAGGCATCCAGCGGAATCATTCAAAGAAATTTAATGGAATGGGGTATACTTTTGGTAAGGGTATCTTAAGCATGTGTGTTTTTGGAAATAAGATCCCTTAATTTGGGGAAATTTTGGTCCATGGCTCATTTAGATTGGGTTAGATGGGTTTTGCTCAGTCTTAGGGTCTAACCAATGGCTCAGGTGGAGTTAATTTGATTGCTTTAAGGTGGTTAGGCCATCTTTAATGCATGGGTTCAATGTGGTTCAAGTGATCAAAGGTTGGGTTTGGGCTACGTTAGCTATGCCAATTGACCCAATTGGTTGATTAAAATTGTGTATATATTGTTATGAAGATTTTTTGTGAAGGGTTGAAGTGATTTTGAGTTCAATTGGTAGGTCAAATTGAGGGATTTTTGAAGGTTGGTCAATTTGGGCATGTTAAGCTAGACATGGGGTCTAGGTTGGGCTAGGCTTGGGCTAAGTCCAAATTAAATTGTTCAAATGATCAAGGGAGATGTTTTGAAGATTTTTCATGAAGGGATGGAGTGAAAATTTTAGGGTTAAGGCCCTCAATTTTGTGAGGTTTTGAGACATGGCAAATTTAGGGCAAATTTGGGTCTTTTGGACTTGTGTTCGAATGAAATGAAATTGAGGGCTCACCAAGGCCAATTGAAGGTGAATTTTGATGTATGGTGATGATATGAAGGTTTTTAAACACAAATTGTGGCCAATTAAGTGGGCTATGGGTTCAATTTGGTGGAACCAAGTCATAGGGCCAAAATTGGGTTTTTGGTTTAGCTCATAATTGGGTTCAAATCATGGACCAATTGAGCTTGGATTTTGTCTAAATTGGTCACATCAAGGGTGAATTTAAGTTTAAAATTGAAATTGGGGTAAATTAAGACCAATTTGATAAACATTAGGAGTAATTTGGGGAAAATATGGGCCTTTAAAGGGCAATTTGGGGGTTTTGATCAAAGATGGCCAAATTGGCTAAATTGGGTCATGTGATAGTCGAGAAAAATGAAATTGGGAATATTTTGGGGTTTTAAAAACTTTTAGGATTTTTTGGAATTTTTTGGAATTTTGGGGTAAGGAGAGGTATTTTGGTAATTTGGCCACTTTTGGTGATTTTGGGTATTTTGGGTATTTTCAATGTGTTCGAAATGATTTTTGAACCAAGTTGGGTATTTTGGGTAGATTTGGGAATTTTGGACAAATTTGGGGTCCCAAAGGTATCTAGGTAATTTGGGGGAATTTAGGGGCAAAAGGCTAGGTTGGGTATCTTGGTAGAGTTAGAGTGCCAACCAGCATCAATAAGCCATGGACCAATGGAAACCCCATTTTAGATCCTCTATGTAGTGGTCTTAGCTAAACCCTAGCCCATGGTTAACGAGTTTAGGGGACCACCTACAGGAGTCTCCCAAAAGTATTAAGGGACTAAAGCCTAGAAATTATGGGTTTAGGATAGTGAGTGATTGTGAGTGTAAGTGACTGTAAGTGAGTGCCTTAACCTTACACCAACACCCAGGGTCAACCCTAAGATCAAGCAGTCATAAGGGTGACTCATCTTGAGTTCTCCCGTGGTGACCCCACCTACTAAGTTGTAGAGATTAGGATCAATATAAGGAACTTCAAGCTGAGTAAAGAGGAGTATAGAATTTCTAATGGTGAGGGTTCTCTGTCTAGTTTTCTAAGAATAGTCAGTAGGAAAGTCCTATGGCTAGACCTTAGGCTACTAAAGAGGAAAAACTAAACCTCAACCAAAAGTGATGTGAACAGTCTCATTCACTAATTATTTTTTTTAAATTGGACTACTATATTTCTAAATCTAAATTCTAGTAACTCCGAAAGAAACTCATCTACACATCATACATATTTGGTTTTTAAAGATTGAAGTGTCACTTGAGGATAAGTAACATTTTATGTTTAGGGGATTTTGATACACCTAAAATATATAGTCTTTTTAGACACATTTTCATACCTATTTTTGAGATATTGCGCTTTAATCGAAGGTATTTTTCTATTTTTTTGTAGATATGAGTAAAAATAAAAAATATTCTTAAAATAGTAAAAAAAGATCAAATTTTGAGCAAAAAGGTGAAATATTGAGCAAAAGAATTTTGGCGCCTAAACGCTAGATCTGGCGCTTAAGCTCCGTTTAAACAGAGAAGGCCGCGCCTAAGCACCGAGACCCCGCCCTTAAGTGCCAGCGCCAGTTACTAGACGAGTTAAATTGATTTTCACGAATTTTGAAGTGGTTTTTGAGGCACCCATTGGCTTAATATGTGGTTGTAACCACCATGGACGAAAATGATCCTGAAAGGATGCATCTCTTGGGCAAATACATCGAATCAACACACATTTTGAAGAGATCCCAAGGTACCTCTTGGAAAACAATAAAAGAAAGAAGAGAAACTTAGAAAAGAGTCCTAAAACTATTGGCAAGTTCTTTTGAAAGTTCTTTTCTAGGGAGTTAGTTCGGAGAAATTTTCGGGAACCACTTTTTATTTACATAATCATTTTTGTTATTTTGTTTTGAGTGATTGTAAAAGGGAAGAGATTCAAAGGAACTTCTAGAGTTTTGTGGAGGACTTGAGATAAGTTTTTATCTTTTTGTTTTAGACAACTTTTGGTTTTAATTGAGACTTGTTGTTGGTTTGACAATGATTTCTTCTTTTAAAATAATGTGTGATTTTGTTTTCTCCATGGATTATGAGTAGTTTTCTTTATCTTTCTTCTTAAAATAATAAGTAATTTTGTTTTAGATGGAAGTTGTGGAGAGTATTGATCTTTAATGTTGGAAGAAGTTGTGATCATTTAAATCAATGCACTTGATTTACTTCTTGATTTGGCCAATCCATATATTAAAATTTTTTGTGAGAACATGTAAGAACTGGGCTGGTATTGTCTCAGTCAACAATTGAAAAGAATCACATGAGGTTGTATGATTGAGAATGTAGTTCATGTGATTGAGTGCAAATAAATAGGGAAATATTCATTGATGGGTGTAGAGTTAGAGGACTTTAAATTATTATTGAGTGCAAATAAATAGGGAAATATTCATTGATGGGTGTAGAGTTAGAGGACTTTAAAGTTAGTGCAAATAAATAGGAAAATATTCATTGAAGGGTGTAGAGTTAGAGGACTTTAAAGTGACAAGTTAAAGCCCCCAACTTAGTTTATTGTTAGGTTATGATACGAGATGTTAGCCCTTAGGTGGAGGGAATTGAGGGAACTCTAGAGTGAGACAAAAGCCCCCAACTTGTTTTATTGTTTTAGTTTCTGATAGGAGAATGTTAGCCCCCCAGCTAGAGGGAATCGAGGGAGCTTAGAGTAAGAGCTAGTATCTTCCCTGCCTAGCCGGTCTTCAGAACTATTCAAACATTAAATTAGCTAATGTTCTTTATAGCATCTCTAATAAGGATAAGGAATATTATTGCTCTTATTTGACATAACACAATTTGCATACTTTCACAACAAAATTCCTATANTAGATAGAGGGAATCGAGGGAACTCTAGTGTGAGAGCTAGTATCTTCCCTGCCTAGCTGGTCTTTAGAACTATTCAAACTTTTAATTAGTCAATGTTCTTTATAGCACCTCTAGTAAGGGTAAAGAATATTATTGCTTCTATTTGGAACAACACTATTTGCATACTTCCACAATAGAATTCTTATACTTATTACTTATTCATGATAAGAAGAAAGATATTTTCATATTAGGTACTTTTCTTCTAAAAAAAACTTTAGTTATCTTTTTAAGTTCTTACTGTTTCGTTAAAATATCAAAAATACTAAAAATATTTAAATTTTAAATTCTTACAAAAATCATTTTTAGTTTANACAATAAAATATCAAAAATACCAAAAATATTTAAATTTTAAATTCTTACAAAAATCATTTTTATTTTAAGTAATTATCATTTTAAAAAATAGAAAAACTTTCTAAAAAGTGCATATTGCATAGTCTCCCCTATGGGTTTGATATTCAGGACTTAATCAAAAAGTCTTATATTACTTGATAACGATACGTATACTTNATAAAAACTTTCTAAAAAGTGCATATTGCATAATCTCCCCTATGGGTTTGATATTCAGGACTTAATCAAAAAGTCTTATATTACTTGATAACGATACGTATACTTGTGTAGTATCACAATATAAATATATATAAATTAAAAAGTTAAATTCTTATTTTTCTTTAGGATCAAGTTTTTGCATCAGTGAAAAATACCATTAGAACTATTGTTTTACCATGCATAAGCATTAGGTATCCAGGGATCACCCACCACACCAGCATAGGTGGCCTTTTTCCACTGAGAGTTAGTTTCAACATCAATAGGAGTAAAATCAGCCATCAAAAGCACTTCAGTAGAAGTGTAGAAGGCAAAACAGTAATCTGACAAGCCCATAGAAAAACTCCAAAGAAAACCAATGGAACATGTCGGCACTATTTTTGGTGTGGGGTTTGCCCGTTAAGAAGCTGTCGGTCATCGGAATTGAAATCCTGCTGCCCGCTTTGGAAGGACGTTTTTTTAAAAAATTTTAGTTTTGAAAAAGATGAAGTCAAACTGACCCCATAATTTTCATAGTATAAATGAAAGAGCGCTTTACCTCAAATCCTGTATCTATCCCAAAGGATGAACACAAGAATTGGAGGGTGAGGCTCGGTCAAATAAACTAAAGAAAGTTATGACATCCGTTTGGTCTGCGAAACCAATGTATTGGCCGCGATCAAATAAACTAAGAAAGTCATGAAATCCGTTTGGTCTGCGAAACCAATATATTGGCCGACAAATTCCCTTATTTAATATAAGGAATTAAATAGGGTTTATATTATGCTGGGTTCGG
>JXCR01125207.1:31124-44140 GCA_002079205.1 Phalaenopsis hybrid cultivar
ATGTATCACCATCAATTTTGATGTATGGGGATGTTATGAAGATTTTTCAACACAATTTGTTGCCAATTGAGTGGGCTATGGGTTTAATTTTGTGAAACCAAGTCATGGGGCCAAAATTGGAGTTTTGATTTAAATCAAAATTGGGTTCCAATCATGGATCAATTAAGCTAGTATTTAGTCTAAATTGGTCATTTCAAGAGTGAATTTAAGTTTAGAATTGAAACTGGGGTAAATTGAGACCAATCGGCTAGACATTTGGAGTGATTTGGAGAAAATATGGGCCTTTAAAGAGCAATTTGGGGGTTTTGATCAAATATGATCAAATTGGCCAAATTGGGTCATGTGATAGTTGAGAAAAATGAAATTGGGAATATTTGGGAGGTTTTGGGAATTTTTTTGTATTTTTTGGAATTTTGGGTTAAAGAGGGGTATTTTGGTAATTTGGCCAATTTGGAGATTTTGGGTAGTTTGGGTNAGAATTTTTGGAATTTTGGGTTAAAGAGGGGTATTTTGGTAATTTGGCCAATTTGGAGATTTTGGGTAGTTTGGGTGTTTTCAAGGTGTTTGAAATGATTTTTGAATCAAGTTTGGTATTTTGGCTAGATTTGGAGATTTTGGCTAAATTTGGGGTCCCAAGGGTATCTATGTAATTTGGGGGAATTTAGGGGCAAAAGGGTAGGTTGGGTATCTTGGTAGAGTTGGAGTGCCAACCACCATCAATAACATGGACCAATGGAACCCCATTGGGTCCTCTATGTAGGGTCTTAGCTAAACCCTAGCCCAGGGTTAACGGGTTTAGGGGACCACCTACAGGAGTCTCCCAAAAGTATCAAGGGACTAGAGCCTAGAAATTATGGGTTTAGGATAGTGAGTGATTGTGAGTGTAAGTGATTGTAAGTCAGTGCCTTAGCCTTATACCAACACCCAGGGTCAACCCTAAGATCAAGCAGTCATAAGGGTGACTCATCTTGAGTTCTCTCGTAGTGACCCCACCTACTAAGTTCTAGAGATTAGGATCAATATAAGGAACTTCAAGCTGAGTAAAGAGGAGTATAGAATTTCTAATGGTGAGGGTTCTCTGTCTAGTTTTCTAAGAATAGTCAGTAGGAAAGTCCTATGGCTAGACCTTAGGCTACTAAAGTGGAAAAACAAAACCTCAACCAAAAGTGATGTCAACAGTCTCATTCACTAATTATTTTTTCTAAATTGGACTATTATATTTCTAAATCTAGATTCTAGTAACTCCTAAAGAAACTCATATACATATCATACATATTTGGTTTTTAAAGATTGAAGTGCAACTTGAGGACAAGTAACATTTTAAGTTTGGGGGATTTTGATACACCTAAAATATATAGTATTTTTAGCAACTCCTAAAGAAACTCATATACATATCATACATATTTAGTTTTTAAAGATTGAAGTTTCACTATATATATCATACATATGTAGTTTTTAAAGATTGAAGTGTCACTTGAGAACAAGTAACATTGTTTAGGGGATTTTGATACACCTAAAATATATAGTCTTTTTAGACACATTTTTATACCTATTTTTGAGATATTGCGCTTTAATCGAAGGTATTTTTCTATTCTTTTTGCAGATATAAGTAAAAATGAAAAAAATTCTTAAAATAGTAAAAAAAAGATCAAATTTTGAGCAAAAAGGTGAAATATTGATCAAAAGAATTTTGGCGCCTAAACGCTAGATCTGACGCTTAAGCTCCGTTTAAACAGAGAAGGCTGCGCCTAAGCACCGAGACCCTCGCCCTTAAGTGCCAACGGCGGTTACTAGACGAGTAAAATTGATTTTCCCAAATTTTGAAGTGGTTTTTTAGGCACCCATTGGCTTAATAGGTGGTTGTAACCACCATGGATGAAAATTATCCCGAAAGGTTGCATCTCTTGGGAAAATACATCGAATCAACACACATTTTGAAGAGATCCCAAGGTACCTCTTAGAAAACAATAAAAGAAAGAAGAGAAACTTAGAAAAGAGTCCTAAAAATATTGGCAAGTTCTTTTGAAAGTTCTTTTCTAGGGAGTTAGTTCGGAGAGATTTTCGGGAACCACTTTTTATTTACATAATCATTTTTGTTATTTTGTTTTGGGTGATTGTAAAAGGGAGGAGATTCAAAGGAACTTCAAGAGTTTTGTGGAGGACTTGAGAAAAGTTTTTATCTTTTTGTTTTAGATAACTTTTGGTTTTAATTGAGACTTGTTGTTAGTTTGACAATGATTTATTCTTTTAAACTAAAGTATGATTTTGTTTTCTCCATGGATTATGAGTAGTTTTCTTTATCTTTTTTCTTAAAATAATAGGTAATTATATTTTGGATGGAAGTTGTGGAGAGTATTGATCTTTAATGTTGGAAGAAGTTGTGATGATTTATTTGGATGGAAGTTGTGGAGAGTATTGATCTTTAATGTTGGAAAAAGTTGTGATGATTTAAATAATGCACTTGATTTACTTCTTGATTTGGCCAATCCATATATTAAAATTTGTTGTGAGAACATATAAGAACTGGGCTGGTATTGTCTCAGTCAACAATTGAAAAGAATCATATGAGGTTGTATGAATGAGAATGTAGTTCATGTGATTGAGTACAAATAAATAGGGAAATATTCATTGATGGGTGTAGAGTTAGAGGGCTTTAAAGTGACAAGCTAAAGCCCCCAACTTGGTTTATTGTTTTAGGTTTTGATAGGAGAATGTTAGCCCCCCAGCTGGAGAGAATCGAGGGAGCTTAGAGTAAGAGCTCGTATCTTCCCTGCCTAGCCGGTCTTCAGAACTATTCAAACATTAAATTAGCCAATGTTCTTTATAGCATCTCTAGTAAGGATAAGGAATATTATTGCTCTTATTTGACATAACACAATTTGCATACTTTCACAACAAAATTCCTATANTACCCAGAGTCAACCCTAAGGTCCAGGAATCCTAAGGGTGACTCATCTTGGGTTTCCTTCATAGTGACCCCACCTACTAAGTACTAGAGATTATGACCAATATGTGGAACTCCAAGTTGAGTAGAGAAGAGTGTAGAATTTCTAATGGTGAGGGTTCCATGTCTAGTTTCCTATGGCTAGACCTTAGACTACTAAAGAGGATACTAAACCTCAACCAAAAGTGAGGTCAACAGCAGGGAAGATATCATCTCTCACTCTAGAGTTCCTTGGATTCCCTCCACCTGGGGGCTAATATCTCGTATCAAAAGCTTAAACAATAAACTAAGTTGAGGGCTTTAACCTGTCGCTTTAAAGTCCTCTAAGTCTACACCCGTCAATGATTATTCTCCTATTCATTTGCACTAAATCATATGAATTACATTCTCATTCATACAACCTCATGTGATTCTTACCAATTTTTGACTGAGACAATACCGGCCCGGTTCTTACATGTTCTCACAAAAAAATTTAACATCTGGATAGGCGAAATCAAGAAGTACATGAAGTTCATGGATTTAAATCATCACAACTTCTTCCAGCATTAAAGATCAATACTCTCCACAACTTCCATCNTAATACCAGTCCGGTTCTTACATGTTCTCACAAAAAAAATTAACATCTGGATAGGCGAAATCAAGAAGTACATGAAGTTCATGAATTTAAATCATCACAACTTCTTCCAGCATTAAAGATCAGTACTCTCCACAACTTCCATCCAAACTTTAACTACTTATTCTTTTATGGAGAAAGATATGGAAAACTACTCAGAATCCATGGAGAAAACAAAACCACACTTTAGTTTAAAAGTATAAATCNCTACTTATTCTTTTATAGAGAAAGATATGGAAAACTACTCAGAATCCATGGAGAAAACAAAACCACACTTTAGTTTAAAAGTATAAATCATAGTCAAACCAACAACAAGTCTCAATTAAAACCAAAAGTAGTCTCAAAACAGAAACATAAAAACTTATCAACAATAAGTCTCAATTAAAACCAAAAGTAGTCTAAAATAAAAGATAAAACTTATCTCAAATGAACAAAAAGTCTCGATTAAAACCAAAAGTAGTTTAAAACAAAAGATAAAAACTTATCTCAAAATCTCACCACACTCTTGAAGTCGAATCTCTTCTCTTTTACAACACTCTTAACTCTCAAAATAAAACTAAAAATAAAAAGAAAAAGTAAATTTTGTGGTGCCTAAATCTCTCCACAAGATTCTCCATGATCTTCTTCTCAGGACTCCAGCACACTCTCTCTCTCTCTTCAAGCACCCATCTTCAAGTGTCAAAACTCCCTTCTTTTATAAATCTTCAAGAGGTGCCTTGATAACTCTCCAAAATGTGTCCAAATTCGATGTATTCTCCAAATGATGCCTCCTTTCACAAGTCTTTTAATAATATTTTTGTTCCTAGTGGTCATAACCACCCTCTTTAAGCTAATAATTGCCTCAAATACCATTTCAAGATTCGGCCAAATGAAGAAAACCACCAAATAACTGCCTCTAGCGTTTAAGCGCGGGGCCTCTGGTGCTTAGACACGGCCTTCTCTATTTAACTGGAGTTTAAGCATCGGATGTGGCGCTTAGGCGCCAAAACACTTTAGCATAATTTTCACATTTTTGCTTAAAATTTGATTTTTTTAACTCCTTTTAGAATTTTTCACCTTTTTACTTGTACCTGAAAGAAAAACACACAAATACCTTCCATTAATGCGCAATGTCTCGAAAATATGTATAAAAATGCATCTAAAAATACTATATATTCTAGGTGTATCACTACGCTTGCTCTTATATTAATTAAATCTTTATATTTTCAAACTATTTTTATTAAAATCTTAAAATCTCCACAAATTAAATGAAGAATTACTGGGTTTATAGATGGACCTCTGTTAATTTTTAGTGCTCGCACTAAGATTACGAGGTATTGGCCAAATAACTAAACCGAGAGCTTTCTTTTTTCAAAGTTGTTGCAATGGCCTTCCCAATGCTCACTTTCTTGTGTAAACTATAAATGAGCCGCAGTGCCCGCAATGTCACCCCCACCATCAAGTTTGGAGCAGGATTTGATGAGCTCATAATTATACTCAGAAAAGGCCGGTCATCGTGATGAAAGTCGCCGCTCCAGAAGTTCAAAAATCGTCTACTAAGTTTAACCTAAACTACCCTCAGGATTTCCCTTCTTACAAGAAATTCAAGGCTACTGCCACCATGACACCTACTAAGCCTGTTGGTCCTGTTTCTGCTAAGGGAAAAGAAGTTATAATCGTGTTGACCTCACTTTTGGTTGAGGTCTAGTTTTCCTCTTTAGTACCGTAGGGTCTAGCCATTGGTCTTTCCTATTAACTATTCCTAGAAAACTCAAAAAGGAACCCTCACCATTAGAAATTTCAAACTCCTCTTTACTCAACTTGAAGTTCCACATATAGTGGTCCTAACCTCTAGCACTTAGTAGTGGGGTCATTATGGGGGAGCTCAAGGTGAGCTCCCATACGACTGGTTTCCCTTAGGGTTAACTCTAGGTGTTGGTCTAGAGCTAAGGCACTCACTACACTCACCTCACTCATAATCATTCACCAATACAAACCCAAAGTTCCTCGACTTTGATCCCTTAATCCTCTAGGAGACTCTTGTAGATGGTCCCCTAAACTCTCTAACACCCTAGGCTAGGATTTATCTAAGACTAGTACAAAGAAGACCCAAATGGGGTTTCCATTGGTCCATAGCTCATTTATGGTGGTTGGCACCCCAATTCTACCAAAAATATCCAACTTGACCTTCTTGCCCTTAAACTCCCCCAAATTACCTAAGTACCCTTGAAACCCTAAAGTTTGCCAAAATTCCTAAATTTACCCAACATATCCAAATTTGTTCAAAAACATCCAAATTACCCAAAATTACCAAAAATTGTCAAATTACCAAAATGCCCATCCTTAGCCCAAAATTTCAAAAATTCCAAAAAAATCCCAAAAATTCCTAAAACATTCCAATTATTCCCAATTTCATTTTTCTCAACTATCATATGACCCAATTTGACCAATTTGACCAAAACTCCCAAATTGCCTTTAAATGCCCAATTTCCCCAAATTTACCTCAAATGTCCATAAAGTTGGTCCCAATTTTCCCCAATTTCAATTTTAAACTCAAATTTACCTTCCATATGAGCAATTTAAACCAAATCAAAGCTCAATTGGCCCATGTTTTGAGCCCAATTTTGATCTAGGTCAAACCCCCAATTTTGTCCATTTGACTTGGTTACACCAAATTGAACCCTATATCCTACTCAATTGGCCTTAATTTGAATCCTAAACTCTTCATAACATTCCTACACATCAAACTTGACCTTCAATTTGCCTTTGTGAGGCCTCAATTTCATTTAATTTCAACTTAAATCCAAAAAATCCCAAATTTGCCCCAAATTGGCTATGCCTCCAAATTCCACCAAATTGAATGCCTTAACCCCAAAATTGGGACCCAATTCATGTTGAGAACTCTTCATGACATTTTTATTGATCATTCTCAACAATCAATTTGGACTTAGCCCAAACCTTGCCCAATTTAGACCCAAGTCTAGCCCAACATGCCTAAATTGATCAAAATTTCAAAATCCCCCAAATTGGACCACCAATTGAACTCAAGATANTTGAGGCCTCAATTTCATTTAATTTCAACTTAAATCCAAAAAATTTGAAATTTGCCCCAAATTGGCTATGCCTCCAAATTCCACCAAATTGAATGCCTTAACCCCAAAATTGGGACCCAATTCATGTTGATAACTCTTCATGAAATTTTTATTGACCATTCTCAACAATCAATTTGGACTTAGCCCAAACCTTGCCCAATTTAGACCCAAGCCTAGCCCAACATGCCTAAATTGATCAAAATTTCAAAATCCCCCAAATTGGACCACCAATTGAACTCAAGATAACTTCAATCTTTCACAAAAAATGTTCATTACAATCATCTACACAATTTTGATCAATCCATTGGGCTCTTTGTCATGGATAGCCTAACCCAAACCCACTTTAAGTCAATTTGACCTACATGGACCTCACCCCTTCACCAAAAATTGACCTAATCAAACCAAATTGGCCAACCAAAGATCACNGGTCATGGATAGCCTAACCCAAACCCACTTTAAGTCAAATTGACCTACATGGACCTCACCCCTTCACCAAAAATTGACCTAATCAAACCAAATTGGCCAACCAAAGATCACCATAGCCAAATTTTAAACCTTCTTGACTAGACTAAACCCCATGGAACCACCCAAATGAGCCATGGAACAAAGGATCCCCAAATCAAGGGATTTGCTTCAAAAAATTCTTAGGCATAAGGGATTTTTGCCAAAACCAAGCACCTGCCCAAATAAATTGTTGTGACACATTCACCTGGCTCACCTAACCTTCTGGCCACCTCCCTTAGCCTTGCCGGCCGACCTAGTCACTGGAAAATGGCAAAAATAAGAGCCACCCCCATGGAANTGGATTTTTGCCAAAACCAAGCACCTGCCCAAATAAATTGTTGTGACATATTCCCCTGGCTCACCTAACCTTCTTGCCACCTCCCTTAGCCTTGCCGGCCGACCTAGTCACTGGAAAATGGCAAAAATAAGAGCCACCCCCATGGAATCAAACCCAATTCAAACCTAGGGGTCACCTCATCTCATTTAAAATTTATTGCCTTTATGCCCTCCACATAGGGAGCACTTTGCACCCTTCAATTGCCCCACAGAGCCACCCTAAGCCAATTTTATAAAAACTCACTTCCATGGCCAAGGGAAGAGGAGCTAAATTTTTTTCAAAGAGAGACCTCCAAATTGATCCCACAGCCTCTTTGAGTCCTCCTCAGCTCAAGCCACCCATTTTCCCCTACTGATCCCCACTGTGGAAGCTTAATTTGGAGCTCAAACTTTTGCCAAAACTAGGACATAACTCCCCATAGCTCCAGATTCCACCAAACTCCAATTAAACTCACCCACACCATCAAATCTCCCTCATACAGAGCCCCTAGCATAGCTCTAGGCCAACACCTGAAATCAAGCTTGGTCGAATTCATACCTAGACCTTTCACCATAGCAAGAGGCTCAATCCCTAGCCTCCATGGACTTCCACAAATGTGTCGAGCATCTCTGATTGCAGCTTCACTTCTTAGAGCAAAGGTACTTAACTTACCCTCTTCCCGAGTCTATTTTGATTCTCCATTTGATTAGGCTTAGTTTAATGGCATGTTTACCATATGGATGTGTTCTTCTCACTTAGACAAATCCATAGGATCAAACCCAACGAGACTTAGTTGAGTCTATAGGGAGATCTTAAGGTTTTAGTGTGAACGGTTCTCAGGTTAGCCTATTTGGAGACGNAGAATCAAACCCAATTCAAACCTAGGGGTCACCTCATCTCATTTGAAATTTAGAGCCTTTATGCCCTCCACATAGGGAGCACTGTGCACCCTTCAATTGCCCCACAGAGCCACCCTAAGCCAATTTTATAAAAACTCACTTCCATGTCCAAGGGAAGAGGAGCTAAAATTTTTTCAAAGAGAGACCTCCAAATTGATCCCACAGCCTCTTTGAGTCCTCCTCAGCTCAAGCCACCCATTTTCTCCTACTGATCCCCACTGTGGAAGCTCAATTTGGAGCTCAAACTTTTGCCAAAACTAGGACATAACTTCCCATAGCTCCAGATTCCACCAAACTCCAATTAAACTCACCCACACCATCAAATCTCCCTCATACAGAGCCCCTAGCATAGCTCTAGGCCAACACCTGAAATCAAGCTTGGTCGAATTCATACCTAGACCTTTCACCATAGCAAGTGGCTCAATCCCTAGCCTCCATGGACTTCCAAAAATGTGTCGAGCATCTCTGATTGAAGCTTCACTTCTTAGAGCAAAGGTACTTAACTTACCCTCTTCCCGAGTCTATTTTGATTCTCCATTTGATTAGGCTTAGTTTAATGGCATGTTTACCAAATGGATGCGTTCTTCTCACTTAGACAAATCCATAGGATCAAACCCAACGAAACTTAGTTGAGTCTATAGGGAGATCTTAAGGTTTTAGTGTGAACGGTTCTCAGGTTAGCCTATTTGGAGACGATGACGGGGAGCCGTTCGATCGCGCGTTTATCTCATCAACAGACGAGATCCAGCCAGACAACGCCTTCTTACATGAAACACATGCCTAGTCAGCCCTGAGGTGGATGTTGGCATCGAACCAGAGGACGCCGCGTGGAGCTTTAGAGCCACCGTAGGTTGACGTGGTGTCGCATGTTTAAATAGATAAATAGGTTATTTTATGAAATAAATAAATAGCCCTAACTTCAAAAATTCATATCTTGGTGTAGAAAAATCATAAATATAAAATAAAAATACTTTCTTGCTCAGTGAACATAGGAGAACACTGTGGAAATTGTTTGAAGTTCATTTAATGCATATTTTATTTTTAATTAATTAAATATTATTTTGAGTCTTTTAACTCTCTATGCATGTAGACATTTCACCATGGCTTGATATTTTGGCATGTTGTTGCCTCTATCATAGGNCAGTCAGCCCTGAGGTGGATGTTGGCATCGAACCAGAGGACGCCGCGTGGAGCTTTAGAACCACCGTAGGTTGACGTGGTGTCGCATGTTTAAATAGATAAATAAGTTATTTTATGAAATAAATAAATAGCCCTAACTTCAAAAATTCATATCTTGGTGTAGAAAAATCATAAATATAAAATAAAAATACTTTCTTGCTCAGTGAACATAGGAGAACATTGTGGAAATTGTTTGAAGTTCATTTAATGCATATTTTATTTTTAATTAATTAAATATTGTTTTGAGTCTTTTAACTCTCCATGCATGTAGACATTTCACCATGGCTTGATATTTTGGCATGTTGTTGCCTCTATCATAGGGGACATTCTCTGATTTTTCTAAAGTCAAAGGAGGCCTCTAGGTAGAGATCCATATTTTTCAAATTTATGTCTATTATTTGCATAAAGTAATCATAATAATTAACATGTTGCTTAGAAAACTCCAAGAAAATTTTGAAGGGTTTTAAATAACCAAGGAACCCTTTGCGAAATGTTTCATGAGCTAAGTCATTAAAAATACACCTAATTTGCACAAAAAACTAAAACACAAAGAAAATTACTTTAGGAAATACAAACATCTAAATGACTTGATTTCAACTCTCTACTGTAATTTGAAGTTTAGAGAACTCCCCATCAAAATTTCAAAATATTTGGAGCTCATTTGATAACTCAAATTGAAATTCTTTATTAAGTGTCATTTTTAACACAAAAATGATTTTAATAATTAAAGCATAACTCAAAAAATTATAAAAATTAGTTTTTGGAGCTCTATGTGAATAAAGGAATTTTATAAAAATAAAATGGTAATTAAAATAAAAACTTTATTTTTAGCCTATTTTTAATATTTAAAAATTAAAAAATGAGAAAAATCATGAAAAAATAAAAAAAAATCATGGAAATGTTCTAAATTATTTCCTAAGCACTTAGAAATAATTGAAATATTTTTCCTAATTTTCTAAGTGAAGATATTGAATTTTGAAGCTTATAATAATTTTTACAGGCTCAAAATGGATTTTCACTAAAATAATTCCAACAATTCAAAGAAAAAAATTAGGAAAATGTGTAATTTANGGTAATTAAAATAAAAACTTTATTTTTAGCCTATTTTTAATATTTAAAAATTAAAAAATGAGAAAAATCACAAAAAAATAAAAAAAAATCATGGAAATGTTCTAAATTATTTCCTAAGCACTTAGAAATAATTGAAATATTTTTCCTAATTTTCTAAGTGAAGATATTGAATTTTGAAGCTNTGAAAAAATAAAAAAAATCTTGGAAATGTTCTAAATTATTTCCTAAGCACTTAGAAATAATTGGAATATTTTTCCTAATTTTCTAAGTGAAGATATTGAATTTTGAAGCTTATAATAATTTTTAAAGGCTCAAAATGGATTTTCACTAAAATAATTCCAACAATTCAAAGAAAAAAATTAGGAAAATGTGTAATTTATTTATTTGGTTTCCTTGACCTTAGAAATATTTAATAAAAATATAAAACTTAATTTTCCATATTTAAAATATTTTATAGCTAATAAATGCTGCAGAAATTAAAATAATGCTAATAATTCAAATATAGCTTGATAAATTATGAAATTTGGTCCCAATATTTCTATAGTATAAGTATACTTCCAGTAAAAATTTTAAGGGATTAGACTTTGCCTTGGTTAAGTTATGGATTTTTCTTTAAAAAATCTTATTTTTGCATAAACATAAATATGTAAATTAAATTAAATTTTGAATAATCACATAACATCCCCCATAAATTTTAAAGAACTACAACCATAGGGCCACTTAATTTTGCATCATAACTTGACACCCTACAAAACTCAAACTTGTCACGACAAGGAGCTTGAAGCTAGCATGGTGGGCAGTACGACCATCTTCAACAGCAAAATATGTTTTCCCAAGCTAAACAATTTCCTTCCTTAGAATTAAATAACAAGCCATATGATTTTGAGGTTATCCGTGCAACATAAATTCTCAACTCATCTTTAGGCCTTTGTACAGCTCTGTTATACAATCTAAGCCCTAACTCATATTAGGATTCTAAGGTCATCGTTCGTCACGACCTAAATCCTCACATCTTCCAGGCTGTTTGTGTGATTGTTTTACTCAAATGTAAGCCCTAAACTAATAAAATTGGCAGGATGAAACACCTAATTATTTTTCCTCAAAATTGAACTCAACCATAAGATAACTTGGGAAGTCACCGAGGTTCTTCTCTGGATCTATGACATCCCCTAGATCTTCCTCGTTCGGAATCTATAATAAATATTGCAAATTTGAGTCAATCCCTTTTCACACCTCTTTTTCGATATCGTTGAAAAGTCTAATCCTTTTGAAATCTTTGAAGATAATATTTCCTGATTTTTATCGAGAGTTTTCTTAAATGACTTCGGTCAGTTAGGATGTAATTAACCATAGGGGCTTGCCCTTATAAGAAGCTTGTCCGAACCCAACTTAATATAAACCCTATTTAGTTCTTCATAATAAATAGGGAAAATTATCGGCAAATAAAATGGTTTCGCAGACCCAACGAACATCATATATTTCTTAGTTTATTTGATCGAGTCTCATCGTCAAGTCTTGTGTTTATCCTTCGGGATAGNAAACCCTTCCTCGACTTTGATCCCTTAATCCTCTGGGAGACTCTTGTAGATGGTCCCCTAAACTCTCTAACACCCTAGGCTAGGATTTAGCTAAGACTAGTACAAAGAAGACCCAAATGGGGTTTCCATTGGTCCATAGCTCATTTATGGTGGTTGGCACCCCAATTCTACCAAAAATATCCAACTTGACCTTCTTGCCCTTAAACTCCCCCAAATTACCTAAGTACCCTTGAAACCCTAAAGTTTGCCAAAATTCCTAAATTTACCCAACATATCCAAATTTGTTCAAAAACATCCAAATTACCCAAAATTACCAAAAATTGTCAAATTACCAAAATGCCCATCCTTAGCCCAAAATTTCAAAAATTCCTAAAACATTCCAATTATTCCCAATTTCATTTTTCTCAACTACCATATGACCCAATTTGACCAATTTGACCAAAACTCCCAAATTGCCTTTAAATGCCCAATTTCCCCAAATTTACCTCAAATGTCCATAAAGTTGGTCCCAATTTCCCCCAATTTCAATTTTAAACTCAAATTTACCTTCCATATGAGCAATCTAAACCAAATCAAAGCTCAATTAGCCCATGTTTTGAGCCCAATTTTGATCTAGGTCAAACCCCCAATTTTGTCCATTTGACTTGGTTACACCAAATTGAACCCTATATCCTACTCAATTGGCCTTAATTTGAATCCTAAACTCTTCATAACATTCCTACACATCAAACTTGACCTTCAATTTGCCTTTTTGAGGCCTCAATTTCATTTAATTTCAACTTAAATCCAAAAAATTTGAAATTTGCCCCAAATTGGCTATGCCTCCAAATTCCACCAAATTGAATGCCTTAACCCCAAAATTGGGACCCAATTCATGTTGA
>JXCR01125210.1:0-24348 GCA_002079205.1 Phalaenopsis hybrid cultivar
ACTCATCCAAAGTTCCCTGACTTCCCTAACTCCACAAGACACTTACAAGGCTCACAATACTCAAAAAATCACAAAAACTCACACATATTTACTAAGGTGGCCACTCACTTTAGATGGGATCTTCCCTTTCTCAAAATGACTCCAAGACTCCTCCTTTTCATCTAAAATTATTCCCAATATATATAGCTTAAAAAATCACAGAGGTCTGCTTCAAGCATCTTTTTAAAATTTATCCAAATTCAATAAATATAAGTGTAACCTTTTCTGACTTCTAGGAGCCAATCTATTGTGCATAGTTGCCAGCCTAGAATTCCATCTGACACGTAGGCTTTAGCTCAGTTATTTTTGGTAATTAACTTAATTTGGCCCATTTTGCTCCTTTTTAATGTGTTTTTGATTCTTTTTTGCTCTTAAACTCTTTTTTTTGCACCCGCAACCAAAAACATAAAAAACACCTTTCATTAAAGCATAGTATCCTCAAAACATGGGTATAAACTATGCATGTAAAGTTGGTACTTTTAAGGCGCATCACTAAACCTCCTCCTAAGGCATACCTCGAAATGAAATTCCCTTCATACATGCTTAGAGGTGTGTTTTTTGACAACTCCAAAGATGGTAGTATTTTTTGATCCAGGTCAGAATAATTTCGATACGACATCTGTTGTCATCCATCCTTTTGAAAGTACAGACACCTTTCTTTGTGGTATGCTTGGAATAACATGCTTAGCAAGGCTAGCTCCATTACCTTTAAGTACTAGACATACCCTACAGGCAAGGGAATCTTCATTGGTCCTTGGAATTTACTTGGTCCAACAATATCCAACTCCTTTCCAAACATTATGTTGCATTTGCTGATGAATGATGCTGTACAAAAGGGTCTCACAAAAACATGGTGACTTATGTGGGGCGAAATACAATCCCTCACTTCATATATTTTGATAATGCAACTTTTAAGGACACAACTCACTGGTAGAATGTGCCATGAAACCATTCTCTTGATCATATTATTTATTATGGAGGGCATCAGATTCACTTCACCACATCTTAAGATGCCTTGGGGTTCCCTTTCTTGTCTACTATGAAGTTATAGCAATAACCACATTGAATAGTGATTCACACCTTTCCTTGTATCCACTTCTGTGGCTTAGAATTTGTTTTCCTCCTCAAACGACCGACACAACCCAAGTCTCTAAGGTGGAACACACAGTCTACCATCCTCCTTTGTTTGGTCTCTGAAAAAACATTGATGTATAGTCCAATTCTTCAAGAATAATGACATACTTCCCCTGTATCAACTCAAAATGTTCAAAACGCTTTTGGCATAACTCTTGAAATCTTTCCAATTCCTCTTCTAAAATGATTTGTAACTGTCTTAGTTATATGAACTATGGGACAAATGGCTCTACATACTGGTGATCCTCAAGTCTCTGTGTTAGAAAGAATATGATGCTCTCTTCTAGAGGAGCGTTACATTCCCTACAACCCTCGTAAGGCTCTGCTGGTGTATAATCTGGTAATAAAGGTTCCACGGTGGAACCATCTCCATCCATCTCACTGGAGAGTGGGGAATCATATCTTTCACTGACTGATCTGGTCTCTTGGCTTCCTCATGCACTATTGAAACATTTTTTGATGCGTCTTCTACAGTCATTCTCCCTTCTAATTGATCAAGCATTTTATGTTTGTGACGATTCACGTTGTGGCGTTGTGTGAGAGATAATGTTGCCTTCACGGGTGGCCTCAGTGGAACTCCCTCCACTGGAGCGCTGACAAGCTTCCCTTCTAAAGTAAAGTCCATGGATTGTATTTGTTTGGCCTCTTCTATCAAACTTCTAGTCTTTAGAGCTTCAATCCCATTATTCTAAATTATACTTTTCTTCTCAGTAGTAGTTCCCCCTTACTCTAAAACTTGAGTACTATACGCAACCTTCTTTTTCTTTTGAACTGGCCACTTTCAGCAGGGGTCCTTCATAGTCCATTCTAATCTACTCAAAGTCCAGGTCAAAGTCTTTGATGGAAACCTGTGCCACCTTTTCTTCATCAAGTGCATGATTGATGTTGTTTCTGAAAGAATAACTCTGTCTCTATCCTGACATTTGAATGCATGAAATAAGAGGAATGTCAGCAAGCTGAATCTCAATCTGAACAAGAATAATATGTTGTTACTAATCATTATTTATTTCTAACTCATGTATATGTTTTATAACAAGTGTATACAATATTTAGCTAATTTTGTGAGATTCTAAAGTTTAGAGCTAAGAAATTTGATTTCATTTATGGAAAATGCTTTCTTTTTATTTCTGTTACAAATCATTTTTTTTGTCCCAGTCACAGACAAAATCATCACGCCAACATTTTAAGAGTGTAAGAATTATCTCTAAAGCTCGTTCCTTGAAACCTCTTGATGCATAGGACTTTTTCAGATAACATTTGTTGATTGGAAGCATAAATCTTTACTCTGACAGTCCACCAGCTGGTAAGGTCCTCTAGAGTATACCTTATCTATCACGAATGGTCCCACCCAAGTTGGTTCAAACTTTCCTCCTATTTCTGGTATGCAAGAATAGCTCTTCTAAGGATGAGAACAATGTCACCAAATTTGAACGTTCTTGGGCTGACCAGCTTGTCGCAGGCTTGTACCATCTTGGCTTGGTATAACTCTAGATTCTGCTGCGCTAAAAGTCATTTCCCTATAAGAATTTCTAATTCCTTGAGCTTGACTTTGGCATTCTCTTCTATTGTAATCATGTTGTCTATGACGATCCTGAGAGAGGGTAGTTGCACCTTCAAGAGGAGCATTACTTTGAACTCATACTCTAAAGCATAGGGTGTAAACTGAGTCTGAGTCTTTTACATCATTCTATATGCCCACAATGCTTGTACTAGTTATTCGTGCTATCCTCATTTATTTTCATCCAATGTCTTCTTTAAAATCTACACTAGAGACTTGTTGATAGACCCTGACAGTTTGTTTGCCCTAAGGTAGTAGATTGTAGAATATCTTTAATCTATCCCATGTCGCCTGACAAAGTTGTTGATTTTAGTGCTCTTGAAGATTAAACAGTTGTTTGATATAATTCTACGGGGAATAACAAAATGACAAATGATCTGAGTCTTGAAGAACTGATGAATGTGATGTGTTGTGAATTCTCATAATGGTACTGCCTCTGTCCACTTCAAGAAAATAGTCTATTGTAGCAAGAATGAATATGTGCCTTTAAGAAGACAAAGGGTCTATTAGACTCACAATGTCTGTGACCCAACACTCTAAAGGCCATGACATAATCATTGGGTGTAGCACATTCAGAGGTTGATGTAGGACCACTTCATATATCTGACACTGATGGCAGCTTCTGGTAGTTTTCGTGTAGTTAGCGATCATGGTTGGTTAGTAGTACCCCATCCTCTTAATTTTCATCTTCATTTTTAGTCCTGACTAGTGAGCACCACACAGCTCTGCATGCACTTCCTTAAAGATCTTCTGCTCTCTTGACTTGCTCAAACACCTTATGATGTTATCCACTAAGGTGTACAACAATGCTCTCTTCTTGTGTTGTTTACTTGTCCTTCAATAACTTCCATTCTGCAAGTACTCAACAAATGATTAGCGCCAGCCCTTTGTACCTTCAACCACTACAGTTATTGTCCCTTCATTTCCCAGTTTATGTAAGGTGTTCATGCCGATATGAGACATAACTTGACGTCCTCTTATTGTGATGTCAATCGAAACTTCTGGTGGACATACTAACTCCTTAGCAAGCTTGAGTAAATCATCTGCATGAATGTTATCCCTTCTCAATATTTGGTACATCATCACATTAGGGAGTCTCTCGAATATCTTAATGGTGTAACGATGGTACTCTTCCATTATGGGCTTCATAATCTATCCTGCCAAATGGCTAATGATGAGCTGCAAGTCACTTTAGATGTCAATGTCTATTATCTCCATCAGAATTGCCAACTCTAATCTAGTTATCAAGGCCTCATACTTTACTTCATTGTTAATACATGATGCTATCTGGTGGTTTGAGAACCTCAACATTGCCTTGATTGGTGTAACAAAAACCAAACTAATCTCTGCTTTGTTGAGGATTATCATCAATGAATCTTTATCTCTTCAGGCTGATGAAGCTACATCAAAGTACATTTCCCAATGTTGAGCATTAGGATGTTCTATATTCATCACTTCCTCATCGAGTAGATCATTGTTGAGTGGAGAATCAGCTAGCAACGGGTGCACTATAAGGAAGCTGCTAAAATCTGTCCCTTGACTGCGCAAAGAGGCAAGAAAGTTTTATTGATCTGCAAAAAAATCTTCAACCAACTTGCTAATAACCCGAAAAGTGTTGTTCAGGTCATCAAATATTGCAACAGATTAACTTTCGAGATAAGGTTAACCTTATGAGCAAACATGTAATGCTTAAGCTTTTGAACGACAATGATTATAGCTAGATAATGCTTCTTAATAGGTGAATGCTTTACCTCCATTGGTATTAGACATTGACTTAAGTAGTATAAGATCTTTTCCTTACCCTTGTCATTGACCTAAGCTAGCAGAGCTCTGAGGGAGTCATTTGATGTCACAATATAAAGTATCAACGGTTGACCTGAGACTGGGGCTACTAACACAGGAAGTGTCCTTAAGGCTTGCTTAATACTTTCAAAAAGCTATTGTCATTTCTCATCCCAAGTAAACTTGGCTTCCTATTTTATTAATGCAGAAAAGGATGGACACCACCTTGATAAAATTGGTTTAAAACGCCTTAGGAATGCTAATTTGTGTGAAATGATTGTTTCAAGGTCTTAGGGGCTGGCATTTCTAAGATAAATTTAATCATCTCTAGATTGATTTCAATCCCATAATGACAAACAAAAAATTTTAGAAATTTTTTGGAGGTGACACCGAAGGCGCACTTTAATGGATTCATTTTAAGATTAAATTACCATAACCATTTGAAGACAATCCTCAAATCATACTGGTGATCTACTCATGGTTTAATTTAGATAATCAAAGCATCCAAATAGAATTCCACTTGGTTAGGGATGAGGTCATGAAAATTCTCGTCATGGATCTCTGATAGGTTGCTCTAGCATTCTTCAACCCAAACGACATCACTATAAAATAATAGATCTCGATTGACATTCTGAAAGCTGTAAGTTTCATATCTTCTAGTGCCATCTTGGTATAGTTTTATTTGGATGATCCATCCATGAAAGATAAAAATTCATGTTAGGATGCAATGTCTACCATCACTTCTCAAATCAAGAACAAGAACTTGTTATTCCGTCATGCTTTGTTCGAGTCTCTAAAATTGATGCAAGTGTAAATTTGACCATTCTTCTTCCTGAATGCACTATGTTGGCTAGCCACATCGGATATGGCTCCTTACACACAAAGTTATCCGCTATCAGTTTCTTGTCTTCAACGATGACTTGTTGATTTATTTTGAGGAGCCTATTTGAATGGGGTCATATTCTGATCCACTCCAAGTTTGTGAACTGCAACCTCTAAAGACAATCTTGGCCTTTTTTCATATCTCAACACAGAGCAATATTTGAATTTTGACAATAACATGACTAGTTTTGAAGATTCTCCATCGTCTAATAATGAGTTGACAAAAGTGTGTCTAAGGTCATCTTCAGTCCCCAGATTGATTTTCATTAATTCATCAACCATTGACTTGATCTCTTCTTCAAATTTTGGCAGAGCATCCTCTATATGATATTCTTCTAAATTTCTTCTGCTTCAAGACACTCTTCCTCTTTTTCGCTAATAACAACCAAACAAAATTTTGTATCATCGATCAGCTCTACTATATCAAATCTAATACCCTCTTTTGAGTTAAAACTCTAATTTTTGGTGTTCCATAATTCCTCAAAGAGGTGTAGCCCTTTTTTTCATAACTGACCAGGCCCTAAACCATGCTGAACAAGCTTTTAAACATAGGGAGAGTAGTAGCAAAAATATAATTCCATTAATTCATTTGAAGTTTCCTATT
Source organism: Phalaenopsis hybrid cultivar (assembly GCA_002079205.1). Taxonomy (NCBI): domain Eukaryota; kingdom Viridiplantae; phylum Streptophyta; class Magnoliopsida; order Asparagales; family Orchidaceae; genus Phalaenopsis; species Phalaenopsis hybrid cultivar. The sequence continues at coordinate 6,000 of JXCR01125210.1, forward strand.
CTAATTCTATAGTGATTTTAGAATTGGAAGAAGAAGAACTATTGATTTTATGTCTGCACTCTGTACATCCTTAACCTCGAAACCCTTGATTTTATGAGAATGTATCAAGGTTAGGGTCATGTCTTGTACATAGTGGTTGATTCTTTTGTATATTGATTTGTATTCATCTTCATTTTCTTCCTCCAAAGAGATCTCTAGTTGGGGTTTCTTGTGATGCACCATCATTGCAGTCTTCTCTATCTTTACTTCCTCAGAGCTATCCTCCAAGTCAATGTTGATGATTGGATCCCACCATTCAATAGTCTTGTTAAATCTTCCTTGCCCTTGTCTCCTGCCTTAATCTCAGATGTGAGGGCTAAAAGAGTTTCTACCATCTTGTTACCAAGAGGTGGCAGAAGACGTTTGAATTGGAGCCGATTGGTCCCTTTTTGTAATTCTTTTGTATCATTAATCTCTTCTGGCATGGCATCTCTGTAGAAAACTATTTTCTTCATGGGAGCGTAGTGAGTTGCATCTTCATAAATTCTAATTTCATGAATTGAGAACGGTGCAGTTCCCCTTTAGTGCAATCCTCTTGACCTCATTTATAATACTTTATACACTAGAGTAGAAACGACAAGAGCATCTTGTATTAATGGATCCAGGGTCGACCAATTAATGCATTGAATAATGTTTCTAAGTCAATGATGTAGAATTTTGCAAGTTTTATCATATCACAAATCCTCATTGATAGTGTTATCGATCCGAGAGCTCTCTCTCCCCTTTTTGGTTAAATTCTCTTAATATCATTTTATCAGTTGAGAGCTTGTGAGCATCGATGTCCAAGTAGTCTAACATTTGTAGATTTATTAGACTAATTAATGCCCCTGGATCAACCAAAACCTTGGAAAGTGTAAATCTGTCGATGTTAACTAAAATGTAGATTGGTCCGTTATGGTCAGTTGTGCCAAGCAACAAGTCATCACCCATGAAAGTGACACCAAACTGTTCCTTCAATGAACAAACCTCGTCTAAGGAGCTACTATCCAATTAAGCTAAGAAAATCTTTTGATCAAGCAAGGACCTAACTAGAGCATCTCTTATCTCTTTTAATAGGATCGGAGCATCGTAAATGCTTAGTTTGCCTGACAACTTCCAATGATGGGCTAGTAAGTTATATTCCACTTTATCACTTACTCATTGGGGAATTTTTTTATACTAGTATTTCTTCAGTCAGCGGGGTTGACACCTCTTGAACGACTATCAATTTCCCTTTGTCACTTGGAACTATTCTCGGGGGCAAGACTTTCCCACTCCTAAGGTTCACCACTATTATTTCTTCCATCCCTTGAATCAGACCTGAAGTTTCATCTTTTAATGATGACTGGCTTTTCTGACACTATTTCTGAGTCTGATATTTCCAACTCAATCGCAATCGATGTTCCTTAAAGTTTGAGGATAGGTGCTTCGCTATTGTAGTCAGCATCGTGAACATCTTCCTTAATTGTATTGATGAGTTCATCAGGGCTTAGAATGATTGAGGATCATCATGAGAGCTAAAATTTAGATTTGATTGGTTGCTAGTTACATAATCACTAGAGATGGTAAAAATGTAGCCAAAATCAACTTGCTTTGCATTAAAAGTTCTCTGAGGAATAAAAATATAATCGTACAAAGTCATTGGTTTGAGGGATTTCTCCCCCAAATTTGAAACAACCAATCTAGAAAATGCAACCCAAAACTACTCATTGTGCCATCAATCTCTGTCTTCTTGATGACCTTCTTCTCCATCTACTTTTGTGGTAATGAGTTCTTCGGTGTCATTGACAGAATTAGTTTAGCAGGTTGTAAGCTGCAGGCAGAAGTTTGTGCTGAAGATGCTTAAATCTAATCCAGTATCTTCATGGAGGATCTGGTCGAGACTGTGCTCCATCCATCCTTTGTCATGTAGGGATCAATTGAGATAACTAGCTGGTCACATTAATAGAACCTCCTTCAAGTTTTCTCAAATATTCAATCGGAATGGTTATAGTTCCATTCTTGAAGTTCCTCTCGAGCTAACCCTTAAAGGTGATGTGTCCCTTATGGTGTGTCCCAGTAATTTATGGTACAGATAGTAGGTAGGGTGATCCTTCTTTTAAACTCTTTTGAGATTCTTCAACCCAGGCAACGTGAGTTCTAGCTCTTGATAAGGTTCCGAAACATCTTTTCCACTACTTTTTTGAAGGAGTAAACTCTATTTAACTTCTGTTTCAAAGTCAGAACCCGACTTCTGTTTGTATGATAAGGCACTGATTGGCTAGACTAGTGGTGCTGATAAGTTTGTTGTAAGATTTAGATCTGCTTTAGCTATTTACCCTTGTAAACTGCTGCCACTCTCCCTGCTTTTTTCTTAAAAGTCTTTGCCCGCTTCGGCTTGTCTACTTTTTCCAAGAATCCGAGTTGCTTAGCCACCTCTTGCAGGCTCACATATTTGCTAAGTAGATTTTGAAAGGTTTTGATGGTGAATCCTTTAAGCAAGAAAGACACCAGACCGTGAATGTTCTTGAGTAAATCTCAATCACATGTCCCTTCTGAAGCTAAGGCTCACATTTTATGCAAAGATTCCTTCAATACAAAATATAATCTAATAACATCTTAGTCGGTTTCTATCACTCGACCATAAGATCACAGATGGTGATATGGTGCTAAGCTCCGACAAACAATTTGATGAACAAATTCTCCAATTTTGAGAAGGTCCTTATTAATCCATTCAGCAAATCCACATACTAGTTGAAGGAAACCCCTGAAAGGTGGCTCACAAAATGTCTAGACAGAAGCACATTGTTACCTCCTACATTGCAACAATTTGCGCAAAAGTGTGCCACATTTTTTCTAAGGTTCCCTATCCCATCAAAGGTCTTGAAGGTCAGCAACACAAATCCCTTGGGTAAAGGTATGCTATCAAACTCCTCTGGGTAAGGCCTAACCTTTGCAACAAATGTGCTTCCTCTCAGTTGGGTCAAGGCTTCCTTCACTTGTTGCTCGACCATCTACTTTTTATCATTCTCTTGCATTAATGTCTGTGTTGTATTCTTTTGGGCTATTCATCCTTACTGGCAGTGGTAAACTCTTTCTTCTCATTTGTAATGTGGACTACCTCTGGCTAGTTTACTTCCGAGGAAGCGATCTTTGGTGATTGGTGTTAACTTTGAAGCGTGGCCACAACAACCATCATCTCCTCCATCTTCTTCTCTATCTAGGTGATATGCTCATCTCGTAGTTGGATGGCCCTTTGTAATTCATCATAGTTGTTGTCCTCAGTGGGTTATGGAGCATTACACAATGATGAAGAGGGTCGGGCCTCCACTACGAGAATCTCCACATATTCTTCATCCATGTAGTCAAATATGTTGAAATCTTCATCTTCATCATTATTTTGTTATTCCTTTGATAATTTTGAAATATTAAATCTAAGTTTCTCCAGATTTTCTCCAAATGAATCCCTTTTAATTTTCTTGAGATAAAAAAGAGGTTTATGATGAACATCTATATTTGCATCTGATTCTGGCACAAAAACAGATGTTTCAGACTCAAGATCCTTCCCAGGGAAACAATTCTCCATGTTTTGTGGTAGCATATAACCGACAATTTTATATCTCTACCTCTTCCCCTTTGGTACTAATGTCAAGAGATGGCATGTCTCATTGATGGAATCATTGTGGTGAAGGGAAGGGTGTCCCCTACTGTGTGAGTCAGATAGCTCAACAACTAATCTCTTAGCCTCCATCTCCTTTGAGGGCTCTCCATGTGTAATGATAGATCATAATCTTGATCCTGATTGTGACTTGAATGGATTTAGATTTAAGGTCTTGACACTGGTGACAGTGTCAGTGACATCGGTGAGTATTTGCTCTCCCAAGCAGAGCATTACTGAGATGTGCCTTCTTGAAGCTATAGTGCATTGCAGCGGACCTGTCCTTCTTCAAGATTTCTATTTTCTTCCTAGGAGTTATGAAACATATAATCCTCATCATTAATTCATTAACAAAATAGTTTTCTTTCTAATACAATCTCTTGAAAACTGAGCGAACTTGGGTGAAAGGGATAAACTTCTGTTTCTTTTCTTTCCGTCCATTTTAGAGAGATGGCGGTGGTGGCATGGATGTAATCCTGTAAATGCCTTCCTCTCCAGTAGGACCCAATCTCAAACATAGAATAGGGTGGTCAAAGACATCCATTGGGTCACTGTCATACAAAATCTCTTTTCCTTTCACTAACCGAGCAGCTGGTACTGAGACAGTAAATCCTGTGGGGGAAGCTGTAACCGTCCTGGTGGTAGTAGGGAGGGCTCTAGTGGTAATAGGAGTAGTCATTGAAATAGGAGTGGGACCTTCACTTTCTTGAGGGAAGTGAAGTCTTGGGCACTGTGTAAGTTGAATTCAGAAGATGGCTCCTGAACCTCAGGGGAAGCTATCTTCACTATCTCATACTGTGTCTTTCCAAGTAGCACCTCAAACTAATTAAAACTAGACCCAAACTGAATCATTGATGACATGTGGTAGGAGTTTATGTCGATAGGTGTGTCGAACAGGAAAGTCAAGCCCAGTGATGACATTATTCCTGTCAGTCTAATGCTTTATCTTTGGATGTTGCAAGTAAGAAAATTGATGAAATTGTCTTATCGACTAGGTATCATGCTTTAATGTATTTATGCTTTATTATTGTGTTGATTTGGAAATCTTTGTTTTACTTAGTGTTCTTTTAAGGGGAGTTATTATGACAAGGATTTTAAATTCAAGTTCTTTTAAATAAGTTAATACCAAAGAGGATGAGGCATTGGACCAGATCTATGGTTTGGAGGGGGATTAGCTTCATACCAAGCTTACCTCAATATATCATTCCTAATCTACTACACCTATTAGGCGTCAAACCCACACAAAACATAAAAAGATTCTAGAACCTCCCAGTTTAAGGGTGATTAAGCAGAAGGTTCTTGAATCAAAAAGGAGTTGACTATACTTGCTCAAAGAAGAAATGAGTGAAGTATGCTAACAGAGGAATGGTAGTCTAGCCCACGAGGGACATGGACACACTACCGATACATGAAGACTAAACCTCCCGATCAAAATGGAGAGAAGAACTAAATCTTCAGCAAATTTTCAAGAAATTGTTGGCCGCTCTTTTGGTTCTATTGGCTTTAGGTTGGTTTGTTTTTATTTGTGAAAATAATGCTTAATTTAATAAACATATAATTTTGATTTTTGAAAGTAGTATCTTTGATTTTGAAAATGAGACCAAAGGATCTCACACATTTAATTGTTTAAATAACCAAGAACCACACCTCAAATAGTGCACATATCCAAAGGATTAGACACATTTCTTGTTAGCATGGCTTGATTACATAAACTTTAGAATTTATTACATGCATTTGGTAGGCAAACCTTTTTATATGTTAGCGAACAAGTTCCCCTATCTAATATGAGCACTATATAGGGTTTATATTACTTGAGTTTTTTAGTTCCCTATAGAGGCAAACCCATATAGTTAATTACATCCTAAGCAACCAAAGCCACTTAAGAAAACTCTTGATAATGATCAAATGTTTCATCTTCAATATTGCAAAGTTTAGTTTTCAAGGTTGTACATAGAAAATCAAATGGGAGTGGATCAAATAGGAGCAATTATTTTTGGAATCCAAAGGATCAAGAAGTAGGAGATGTTGCAGCTCTCAAGGAGAACCTCAGTAGCTTCCTAAACTATCTTATGGTTCGAATTTAATTTGAAAGTGATATTAATTGATGTTTCATTTTACCATTTTTATTACTTAGGGCTGCATGATATTTGATCATGAAAATAGCCTGAAAGATAGGAGGATTTATGTCATACCAAATGATGGCTTTGGAATCCTAAGAGATTTAGGGCTTATATTGTACAATATGGTTATGCAAAAGCCTAAAGATAAGGTGAAGATTTATATCGCACTAGATAGACAACCTCAAAATATTATGGCTTATTTTTATACTAGGAAAGCTTTAGCTGACGAAGACCTCATTTGCTCTCTCAAAGATGTTATTTTGTGTGTTGTGACCTCATCATGTTCCTTACAAAGTATGTTCCAAGCTCCTTGTTGTAATAGTAGCTCCAAGGTTTGTAGTTTATTTTGTTTTTAATAGATTTCATTATTAAAATTTTTAGGTGGATTTTTAATTTAAGTTAAGTAGCATCGGTCAAGATCTTTTAGTTTTGTCATCCTGGCCTCATTATTTTCTTTTGAGTTTACTTAGTCTAAATAAGTTGTTAAGCTCATTTAAACAGGAGGATCCTTGTTAGCAACCATAGGTTACCTCATCCTAGAAAACCTTATAAACCTAAATGGGGTGCATTAAGTGCATTCAATGAGTTTAAAAGTGTGTTAATATTTTTGCAAATGTATTTTGTTGTTTCTATTTTACAAATAAAATATACATGGTAAAGTAAAGAGACAATGGAGTAAAAGACCGCAGTAAACAAACTTTAAGTACATACCTAGGGCTCTGCTGCTGCTGCATGAGTACTATCATAAAACAAAATATAGTTGCAGGGAATTTAAGTAAATTTATAGAAAAGAAAGCAAGAAAAGTAAGAAAGACCAGTACAAAGAAATTAAAAAGAAAATCATAGAAAAATACGAGCAAGTAAAAATTTGTAGTCATATATGGAAGATCGGGACTAGCTGTAAGAATTTGTTAAAGGAGAGGGCTAAGAACTAGGCTGTGTGCTTCACAATTCCAACTTTAATAAGTGTAGTCATCCCATCAATCTGATGCGGGGCAATTACTAACCTCGATCCAAGTAATTAACCCATGAAACTTTATAAGTTTTCATCAAAATTATGTATTTTTCTTATGCATGTATAATTTACTTTGGTAAACAAAAGTAATCATGTCACAAAAAAAGAATATAATTATCTTATAATGTAGGTATTATTCTTGTAAAGTAGCAGAGTCCATAGGCAAATTACTCTAATCATGCTAGGACTACCAGCAACCTAAGAGTGTATGGGGGCAACTTATATCGAAGTTGGTGAGTAATATCATTAGTCCTATCCTCTCTCCTTCTTGAGGATTGTTGACCTCACTTTTGGTTGAAGTTTAGTTTTTCCTCTTTAGTAGCCTAAGGTCTATTCATAGGACTTTCCTATTGACTATTCTTAGAAAACTAGACAAGGAACCCTCACCATTAGAAATCCCAAACTCTTCTCTACTCAACTTGAAGTTCCACATATTGGTCCTAACCTCTACCACTTAGTAGGTCAAACTCTTCTCGACTCAACTTGAAGTTCCACATATCGGTCTTAACCTCTAGCACTTAGTAGGTGGGGTCATTATAGGGGGACTCAAGATGAGTTACCCTTATGACTGCTGGACCTTAAGGTTGACTCTAGGTGTTGGTTTAGGACTAAGGCACTCACTTGCAATCACTTATGCTCACAATCACTCACTACCCTAAACCCATAATTGCCTCACTTTGGTCCCTTGATACTTTTGGAGGACTCTTGTAGGTGGTCCCCTAAACCCACTAGCCTTAGGCTAGGGTTTGGCTAAGACCACTACATAGAGGACCCAAAATGGGGTTTCCATTGGTCCATGGCCTATTGATGGTGATTGACACTCCAACTCTACAAAAATATCCAACTTAGCCTTTTGCCCCTAAATTCCCCCAAATTATCTAGAAACCCTTGGGTCTATAAGTTTGGCCAAAATTTCCAAATCTACCCAAAATACCCAACTTGGTTCAAAAATCATTTCAAACACCTTGAAAACACCCAAGCTACCTAAAATCACCAAAATTTGCTAAATTACCAAAATACCCCACCTTAGCCCAAAAATCCAAAAATTCCAAAAAAAATCCCAAAAATTCCCAAAACATCCCAAATATTTCCAATTTCATTTTTTTCTCCTATCACATGATCCAATTTGGCCAATTTGACCATCTTTGATCAAAACCCCCAAATTGCCCTTTAAAATCCCATATTTTCCCCAAATCACCTCAAATGTCTAGCCAATTGGTCTCAATTTACCCCAATTTAAATTCTAAACTAAAATCCACTCTTGATGTGACTAATATAGACCAAATCCTAGCTCAATTAATCCATGATTTGAACCTAATTTTGATTTAGACCAAAAACCCAATTTTGGCCCTATGGCTTGGTTCCACAAAAATTGAACCCATAGTCCACTCAATTGGCCACAATTTGTGTTGGAAAATCTTCATAACATCCCCATACATCAGAATTGACCTTCAATTGGCCTTGTTGAGACCTCAAATTTATTTGATTTCAACCTAGGTCCAAAAGCCTCAAATTTGTACCAAATTGGCCATGTCTCAAAATCTCACCAAATTGAGGGCCTTAACCCCAAAATTTCCACTCCATACCTTCATGAAAAGTCTTCACAACATCCCCCTTGGTCATTTAAACCATTAAATTTGGACTTAACCCAAGGCTAGCCCAACCTAGACCCATGTCTAGCCCAATATACCCAAAATTGACCAAATTCAAAAAAATCCCTCAAATTGACCTACCAATTGAACTCAAAATCACTTCAACCCTTCTCCAAAAATCATCATAACAATCATGTATGCAATGTTGATCAATCAATTGGGTCAATTGAAATGGATAACCTAGCCCAAACCCAAACTTTGATCTCTTGAACCCACATTGATTCTATGCATTAAAGATGGCCTAACTACCCAAAAGTCATTAACTTAACTCCACTTCAGCCATTGATTAAACCCTAAGACTGAGCCAAAACCTATCTAACCACCTAAAATAAGTCATGGAACAAAGTTCCCCCAAATTAAGGGATTTTATTTCCAAAAATGCACATGCTTAAAATACCCTTACCAAAACTAAACCTCATTGCATTAAGTTGCTTTGACAGATTCCTATGAATGCCCTGAGCACCTAGCCACCTCCCCTTGCCATGGCCGGTTGGCCTAGTCACCGGAGAAGCTCAAAACCGAGAGCCACCTCCATGGAACTTCACCCAAATCAAACCTAGAGGCCAACTCAACGAAACTAAATTGTAGAGCTCCTCTGCCCTCCACCTAAGCACCACAATGCACCCAAACATTTGCCCTGAGAGCGCACCATGGACTTTTTTATAAAAAATCACCTCCCACGACCATGGGAGGTGTGCTGAAAATTTCTCAGAGAGGAGTTTTATAAAAACTCACCTCAACGGCCATGGGAGGTGTGCTGAAATTTTCTTAGAGAGGCCTCTCCAAACTTCTCTTAAAATCACCTCCCACGACCATGGGAGGTGTGCTGAAATTTTCTCAGAGAGGCTTCTCCAAACTTCACACAGGAACTCACCTCCACGGCCATGGGAGGTGTGCTAAAAATTTTCTCAGAGAGAGCTTCCCAAATCACTCACAGAGCTTCTTTGAGACCTCCTTCCAAATTGACCATAAAGCTTCCCTAAGATCCCCTCATTGCATTCCAACTATTTTCCCTCACCAATGTCCACTGCCAGAGTCCAATTTTGAGCTCAGAATCTTACCGGAAACCAGGACAGAGCCCAATACACCTTTAAAGTCCACCAAACTAAAATTAACTTCACCCACACCTTCACAACAGTGAAAGGAGCTAAAGCCCCATCAAATTCCCCTTTCACAAAGCCTCTACCATAGCTCTAGACTAACACTAAAATCTGGTCGTGATCGAAATCATATTGAAGCCTTACACCAAGACCAAAGACTCAATCCCTAGCCTCTTTGGATCACAAGAACGTGCCGAGACTCTCTAACCGAAGCTTCACTTCTCAGAGCAAATGTATAAAACTTCTCTCCCTCCCAAGCCTATTTTAATTCTCCTTTTAATTAGGCTTAATTTAATTGCATGATTACCATATGGATGTGTTTGTCTCACTTAGACGAGTCCATAAGATCAAACCTGAAGTGATTTGGTTGAGTCTTGGCCGAGATCTTAAGGTTTTAGCGTGGACGGTCATGGGATAACTCTATCGAAGAAGATGTCGGGGAGCCGTTTGATCAAGCGTGTATTGAATGGACAAAGGAAATCGAGCCTGACAGCGCTTCAGAACATAAACCGCAGGCCGAGTCAGCGCACGACGTGGAGCTTCAGAGCCGTTGTAGGTTGAGGCGGCACCGCGTGTTTAAATAGATAAATAGGGATTTAATTAATTCAAAAAATGATCCTTAAATTAAAAAATTTATGTCTTGGTGTAGAAAAATCACAAAAATAAAATAAAAATGTTCTCTTGCTCAGCGAACAGAGAAGAACAATGTGGAAATAATTTTAAGTCTATGTGATGCATATTTTATTTTTAATTAATTAAATACTAATTTGAATCTTTTGATTCTCCATGCATATTGACATTTCATTATATCTTGGAATTTTAGCATGTTGTTGCCTCTATCTTAGGAAACATTCCCTGATTTTTCCAAAGTCAGAGGAGGTCCCTAGACAGAGAATCATTTTTTCAAGTTTATGTGCATTATTTGCTTAAAATAATCATGGAAATTAGCATGTTGCTTAGAAAAATCTATGAAATTTTTGGAAGGTTTATGATGACTAGAGAGCATTTGGGAAAATTTTTCATAAGTCAAGTCATTCAAAATACACCTAATCTTTACAAACCCCAAATCAATAAGATAATTAATTTTTAAAAATATAAACAATAAAATGACTTGATTTTATAATCTCCACTATTATTAAAGATCCAGAGAATTCACCATCAAAATTTCAAAATATTTTGAGTTCATTTGGTAACTTAAGTTGATTTTTAAAGATAAATAACATTTTTGGCACTAAAATGATTTTTAATAATTAAAATATAAGTTGAAAATTTATAAAACTTTGTTTTTTGAGTTCTCTATGATTAGGGGTACTTTCTAAAAATAAAATGATATTTAAAATAAAAACTTAATATTTAACCTATTTTTGAATATTTAAAAGAATTAAAAATCTATAAAAATCACAAAAGTAATAAAATTCATGACAATGTTCTAAATTGCTTCCTAAGCACTTAGGAACAATTATAATATTTTTTTTTCTGATTTTCTAAATAAAGATATTGGATTTCAAAGCTTAAAAATAATTTTTAAGGGCTAAAATGGGTAATAATTCCAATAAATCAAAAAAAAATTTAGAAAAAAATATAAAATCTTCTCCTCTGAGTTCTTTGATCTTAGAAGGATTTTTCAAAAATATAAAACTTAATTTTCTCTATCTAAAATATTTTATATTTAATAAATACCGAAGAACTTAAACTAATTCTTAAAACTCAAATAAAAATAAAAAAATCATGAAATTTGGTCCAAAGGCTTCTCTGTTCTAGGTCTACCTCCAGTAAAAATTTTAAGGGATTAGAATTTACCTTGGTCAAGTTAGGAATTTTCTTTAGAAAATCCTATTTTTGCATGAAAATAATTATGTAAATTAAATTAAATTTAAAAAAATCACATTTTCTCCGCTAATGTCTTAATTAACCTATGAATGAGGTAGGATAAAAATTTCAAAGTCATGTGAATTGAATTTGACAAATTATGAAGTCTTAGAGCCTTAGGGGAAAATATGTAATTTTGGAAATTTAGCCTTAATTAACATTTAGGCTTAATTCAAGGAGGGAAATGGGTAACCTCTGACCTTAATTTGGATGTTTGAAACATATGGGGTTAATTGGTGGAAACCAACCTCACTTTCTTAATTGAAAGATACGTTAATAAAATTCTAAATTATTAAAATTTGGGAGTTTATTAAAATAAAACGAACCTAAGACTTAGGTGTATGACTTTTGAAGTAAATAATTAATCAATTTAATATCCCTATTTTGATTTTCAAATAAAATTCAAATCATGAATTATAACCACCTAAAGCTTAACCTTGTAGTGACTTAGGCTAAATCAAGTTTCATTTAAATGAGGATTAGAAAAGTAAATAATTGAAAATTAGAACATCTTTCAAACACTACAAGCCCAATATTTTCAAAACTAACTAAGACACTCACCTAGGTCTTAAGGGCTTAGTAGTGACTTAGGCTAAATTTTAAATGAGGATTAAGAAAACAAACTCAATTAAAATTAAAACATCTTTCAAACACTACAAGCCCAATTAGGACCAAAATTTGGCTAAGTGTCCAATAACACTAACTTACCTTTTAAAGGGTCTTCACCCACATAATTTTCAAAATTAAATTACAGATGATAATTACCTTACTCTTAGGGATAATTGATACATCAATATTCATTGAGCATTAGGGTGTTTACAGGATGAATTATAAAGCAACATAATAAGTTTAAAAGAACTCAGGATTTTTCACTAGGCAGCGAGAGAGTAGCACAGACCTGCTCCTTTCTCTAGATCTGTTGGATACCTCGGAGATCTACTAAACTTAATATATTTTGCTTGGCAAATCATCCTTAGTTAAACTCCTAAGGACCCACCAAGATATGCATAGGGTTAGGAAAACTACCAAAATCTTACTTTTTACCTCTACATGAACTGCCTTAACATGCATTTTGAGTTTCAAGTTGTGGAACGAGAAGACTCGCCAGGTACGTTTTTACAGTTTTTTTTAGCGCTGTCTTTCTTGTACTTTCATACTGTACTTTTATACCTGCAATAATGTCACCCTGCATGAAAACTAAAACTATTAGGATGGCCACAAAACCAAAACCAAAATTAAAATTAAAATCAACCAAGATAAAATTCACCCCCACAACATTCAAAATATAAAACAACTCAAAATTTTACAAACACTACACAAAACTACAATTGCAACTAAATTAAGATGTCTCTATCGGATGATCGGGATTTCCTTGGTTAAACATGACACAAAACTACAACTTCAACTAAATTAAGACATCTCTATCGGATGATCGAGAATTCCTTTGAAGAGGTAACCTACGATTGCTAATGGGGCTTCTCATGGTCTAAATGAAATTATGGAACTCATTAAGTTGAGTTTAGTAAGTTCATTTGCCATGGTCTAAATGAAATTATGGAACTCATTAAGTTGAGTTTAGTAAGTTCATTTGGACTTTTTCCCACGATCTAAATGAAATTATGGAACTCATTAAGTTGAGTTTAGTAAGTTCATTTGGACTAAGCTATGGTCTAAATGAAATTATGGAACTCATTAAGTTGAGTTTAGTAAATTCATTTGGACTAAAGTCGGTCTAAATGAAATTATGGAACTCATTAAGTTGAGTTTAGTAAATTCATTTGGACTAAGTGTAACGAGGCTTCCCAAGGTCTAAATGAAATTATGGAACTCATTAAGTTGAGTTTAGTAAATTCATTTGGACTAAGTGAATCGATAGAAAATAGTGGTGCCGGAACGAGGGAACCATAGGATCCTAACCGATGTCGCTCTAATCAGAAAATAGAATGAGGGAACAGTAGGATCCTAACCGGTGTCGCTCTAATCAACTTTAACATGCCCCCATAAAATTTAAAGAACTGTAGGATCCTAACCTGTGTCGCTCTAATCAACTTTAACATGCCCCCATAAAATTTAAAGAACTTAACCATAAGGCCACCTGATTTGACATTATAAATTGACACACTAGAAAACTCAACTCGTCGCGGCAAGGAGCTTGGAGCTAGCATAGTGGGCAACACAACAATCTTCAACATCAAAACCCGTCTTCCCCAGCTAAACCAATCTTCATTCCTTAGACTTAAATAACAAAGCCATAGGACTTTGAGGTTGCTTGCTTATGCAACATAAATCCTCATCTTATCTTTAAACCTTCGTATAACCCTGCTATATAATATAAGCCCTAACTCGTCTTAGGATTCCGAGGTTGTTGTTTGTTACGAGCTAAATCCTCATATCTTCCAGGTTATTTGTGTGATTGTTTCACACGAATGTAAGCCCTAACTAATAAAATTGGCAGGATGAAACATCTAAACATTTCTCCTAAAAAATGAAGCCAAACATTATGATAACATAGAAAGTCACCGGTTTTCTTCTCTAGATCCATGACATCCCCTAGTTTTTCTTCCTTTGGAATCTACAACAAAATGTTCCAAATTTGAACCAATCCCCTTTCAGACATCTACGTCTGATCTCATTGAAAAGTTTCACCCTTTGAAACTCTTTGACGATAATATTTTATGATTTTTATCGAGAGTCTTCTTAGGTGACTTTGGTCATTTAAGATGTAACTAACTACAGGTGCTTGCCCTTATAGGAAGCATGTCCAAACCTGACTTAATATAAACCTTATTTAATTCTTTATATTAAATAGGGGAACTTATCGGCAAATATAAAGGTTTCTCAGACCAAATGGACGTCATATATTCCTTAGTTTATTTGATCGAGTCTCATCCTCAAGTCTTGTGTTTATCCTTCGGATTAGATACATGATTTGAGGTACAATGCTCTTTTATTTAAACCATGAAAAACATGAGGTCAGTTTGATTTCATTTTTTTTTCTAAAGCTAAATATATATGTAAATTAAAATGTCCTTCCGAAGCGGTCGACGAGATTTCAATTCCGGTAACCGAAAGCTTCTTACGGGCAACTCTCCAACCAAAATAGCCTGACAGCTTCTGGCGACTCCGCTGGGGACAAGCTTTTCTCTCCATACAAATTAAGAAATATTATCTTCACACATCAGTAATGTGTCCATGTCCCTCTTGGACCAAGTTACCCTTCTTTTATTAGCATACTTTACCCATTTATGTCTTGGGAAAGTACAGTCAACTCCTTGGACTTCAGGACTAGCTGTTCAATCATCTTTGAACAGAGGGGTTCAGAAAACCATTAAGGACTATTTAAATTTTTTTGTGGGGTCGGACCCCCAATAGGTGTGTCGGTGGACTATTTTTACCCGGGCATTGTTTGCCACCAAATGGGTCCCGCACCGGGTCCTAAAATACTTCGCATCTCCCTTTCAAATTTGATTTGTTATTCTGCAAATTAAACAAAATCGTGTTGTCTTGCTCACACTTTGAAATTTTCTTATATTAATTAAATTTTACACTTTTGTCTTAAGCAAAATTTTAAAATACCCATAAATTAAAACCCACCCGGTCTACAGATCAACCTCTACTTTCAGTGCTTGCACTAAAAACTACGAGGTTTTTGGCCATATAGCTAACCCCAAAACTTTCTATTTTCAAGTTTGCCGCAATGGCCTACCCATTGATGACTTTTTCCTGCAACATACCAATGAGTCACGAAGCCCGTAACCTCGCTCCTACCATCAAATTTGGAGCTAGATTTGAAGATCTCGAGGTCATCCTCGGGAAAGCCCCATTTGTAGTGATGAAGATCGCCGCACCGGATATACAGGAACCATTTGCAGAATTCAGTCTGAATTGCCTTCAAGACTTTCTTGCCTATAAGAAGTCTAAAACTACTAGACATGCTACTGCTAATGTGAAAGAAGTAATGATTATTGAGGATCCAACAGAGGGATTAACTGTCCCACCACCCGTGTTTGAAATTGGATGAAGTTCGAGGACTGTACCGTTGACCCAAACTCAAAAGAGGAACCGCAACAGAAGCGTTCGGAGGGCCATCAAAGCCCAGGCTCCCAAGGAGACAGCCGTTGAGGAGGAGCCTCATCAAGATGAAGAAGTGTTACCAGAAATTTGTCTACACCTATGAGGGAGTAGATTCCATCCTCTGACGGATACCGATGGATATGAGAGTATCCGAAGAATCTTTGCCGCATTATTGTCACTTCATTGTAGGTGAGGAGAGAAAGAAGTTCACTCCTATCACTCGAGTTAGTGCAGTTTTCAGAAGCCTAGCTACGAAAGAAGGATGTTCAGTTAGCGAGTTACTTAAACGAGTGGGAGATGCAATTTCCCCTAGCATGAAGAAGGAAATTTTGAAAGGTGTCAAGTCTGCCAGACAATCTCACAAGATAACTGGAGTACCACCTACACACATCCCCGTTTGGTTCCATTTAGGGAAGAAAGTGGATGCCATAGTGGTTACTACTGATCACACTGCCACCAGGACCGCAGGCCGTCAACAGGTTAAGTCAAGACCGGGTTCGAAGATCTTACCCGTCACCCATTATAAAGATATTCCTACAATCCCAAAGGCAAAGAAAAGACAATTATCTGGCCTTATAGCCGGTCTACACTACGGGGTCATATTTTCCCTCGACGTACTGATTTTTCTACTAAGACGCTCCGTCCTGAGACATCATCATCAAAAAAAGAAAAAAGTATGGGTACCCAAGGTCGCTGCAGCGATACAGTCCGGTAAACCCGCGAGATAGGAAATGAAACTAGGGTATGAAATATCTGACATTATCACAATAATAGCCAGCAAAATGGAGGAACAAGTAGAGGATGTCCATCAGGGTCCTCCAGATCTTAAAGCAATCAAGGAATCCATAATTGAAGAGAAAGTTGAGAAACTTAGGATCGAGATTTCTGAGTTAGCTCGATAACACGTAGTTTTCCGTCAATAGCGATGATGAAAATTTTAATTACAATGATTACTTGGAGGAAGATTTCATGGATGTCCATGTAATTGAAACCAGTGCCACTACATCTGGCGCGAGGCTCAACCTCACACCAAAGAGAATGCCGTAGATGAGCTGCGTAGGGTTGTCCTCTTAAGGGATGAGCAAGCTAGTTTACTGGAGAAAAGAATAGAAGAAATGTCCGTAGCCATGACCGCTATGGCCACTATTCAGGGGCAATCTCAAGTACTGAAATTGGCTTCTCCAGAGATCAATCAGCTAGAAATTATATTATTCACAGATGAAAAGAGAGAGGTTGCTTCAGCAAACAGAGATGAGCAACATATAAAGGATTCTCCATCAGGTGCTATACCAGAAAAAGAATTCAAGCAAATGGTTGACCAAGTGCAGGACGCCTTAACCCAATCTAAGGGTGGTGCATTGGTTCTAAAGGGTAGACCTTACATGGAGGAATTCGATGTCGTGCCTTTCCCAAACTTCAAGATATTTGATAGGACTGGAAATCCTAGACAGCATATAACACATTTCATATCCAACTGTGGCAACAAGAGAAATAATGAAGCTCTACTCTTCCAGCAGTTCGTCATCAGTTTGTCAGGGATTGCTTTCGACTAGTACGCTGACTTTCCCGACAGGTTAGTTAAAACATTTTTCGAGTTGGAACAATTATTTGTGAAAAGATTTGCCGGGGCGCAACACCATGTGTCTATTGGAGAGCTCATGACGAAAAAGCTAAAAACCTAGCGAAACCTTGGTAGACTACATTTTGAGGTGGAGAAACCTTAGCATGAAATGTGAACCTCAGCTATAGGAACATCATGTGATTGAAATTCTACTCAAGAGCATTCATGGGCCATTAGCTTTCATGCTTAAGGGACTTACCATCAAATCCTTCAAGAAGCTACTCAGTAAAGCCATCAGTCTTCAAGAAGAAATAAAGCACATGGAGCCACACGAAAAGGCTAAGGTGAATAGAGTGTTTGAGAAGAAATCAGGAGTAGTAGCGACCGTTGACAAAGGAAGCAGCCGATAAAGATATATGAAAAAGATCCTCCCCAGTCTTTGTCAAAAGACTCTCAAAAATAGAGTAGTCAATCCAACCAGCGACCGCCTCAAGAGGGATCACCTCAAACAGGAGATGAGAAAATGTCCCTATCAGAGCGACGTAAAATGATGTATTCTTTTAAAGATGAAGCTATACCTAAAATATTCAGAAGTCTGATGAAGAAGCCACGGTTCAAACTACCAGATCCGAAGAAGCACGAAGAGGTGGATAAAAAGATTGAACCAAATTATTGCCCATACCTCCAGTTGCTTGGGCACACTATAGAAAAATGCTTTGTCTTTAAGGATTGGCTTGAGAGGAACCTTAAAGTAGAGAACATAATAATCCCAAAAGAATATTTAAAAGAACCTAAAAAAGGTTCCATAAATATGATTTCTGCTGAGCCAATCTCCCCAATTGATCTGTATACTGGAACATATGGATGAAGTATAACTTGGGATGAACTCAAGAGGGTCCTCAATCAAATGCATGATCCATCAAAATAATCTTCTGCGTATACCAGAGATGAAGAATGGAATGAGGTCTAGAACAAATCATCCAAGAAAATACTGAACAAGATCCGGTCTACATCAAAATAAGCCTCCACTTAGAGTCATCAGCATACCAAGCTTGGGATGAAGGTTTTGCCAGAAGATCTGCCATCATCAAAGACAAAGAAGAAGAAGAAAAGCGTCATTACAAAGATTGATAGCACGGGGGGTAGGTGTCGGCACTATTTTTGGTGTGGGGTTTGCCCGTAAGAAGCTGTCGGTCATCGAAATTGAAATCTCGTTGCCCGCTTCGGAAGGACGTTAAAAAATTTAGTTTTGAAAAATATGGAGTCAAACTGACCCCATAATTTTCATAGTTTAGATGAAAGA
>JXCR01125224.1:16807-41459 GCA_002079205.1 Phalaenopsis hybrid cultivar
ATATATATATATATATATATATATATATAT
Source organism: Phalaenopsis hybrid cultivar (assembly GCA_002079205.1). Classification (NCBI taxonomy): domain Eukaryota; kingdom Viridiplantae; phylum Streptophyta; class Magnoliopsida; order Asparagales; family Orchidaceae; genus Phalaenopsis; species Phalaenopsis hybrid cultivar. The sequence continues at coordinate 16,838 of JXCR01125224.1, forward strand.
ATATATATATATATATATATATATATATATATATATATATATATATATTTCTAATTTGTATTTAGTATTGAATTACATCTAATGTCTGCTAAAATGTCGTATATATGCCGTAAAAATGCCAATTTATTAATTTGAAGGACAGTTATAGATGTAACAATACAAAATATGTTATTTACGAAGCAGGCATCCAGCTTTTTATTTTTTAAAATTCTCATTTAAATATTGAAATTCAAAGCAAAAATCTAATTCGTATTTTTCTCTATCAGCAGTCTAGGGCGATTGACAACCACAAGTACACGTGTTCATCATGTTGAAAATAGTAAGAATATTAATTTTATAAAAAGGCAATATTTTGATTTTTATGTAGGTCCCTCAATTAGTATGCAAGTGTGTACGTGCTTATATGCAAGCCGACAGATATTTTTATACTTATGCATTTATTTAGTTTATTTTATTGAATCAAAGTATTATTTTTCGTATGTGAAAGCTCGATTGCCAACTTATGAAAAGAAATTTACATGCACACAATTTCTATGTATTTTTGTGTTTATCACCTTAAGTTTTATAATTGTATTTATAGCACTTTGGGATCATAAACCCATACATAAAAAAAATTATTGCACTTATAGGAAGTATTAGTGATATTGTTGATGTAAAATGAAAAAATTGAGTGGCAAGCATGTAAATATATAAAGGTAGGTGGTATATATATGTAAATTCATAAGAATCTGGTGGTATATATGTAAATGCTCCAATTTTAAATTTGATTTACGTTTAATCTCAAGATATTGGTAATAATTGTTCCTCTTTATCAATTGAAATAGCTAACACTTAAAATCAAAATAATTCCGAGTTTTCTTTTTTTCCCAATAAGAGTGGTAAATCTTAAATTGTCCTTTGAGATAAAACACGCCTCAAAAGTTGGAGCGGGGAGAATGAGTGTAAGAGAGAGAGAGAGAGAGAGAGAGAGAGAGAGTAGAGCAGAAAAAGATTTCTTGAGAGAGGAGTAGGGAGAAAAGTCTATTCATTATTTTACCTCCTATTTTTAGGGGGCCTTTTGTACAATTACAGAAAGAAGGAAATGGTTATGGAAACCGCCCTTAATGCAGTTAATGTGCTTATTTAATACAATGTTTATGTCGTCATTTAAGTGTACTACAATGTTCATTACCTGGCCGATGAATTTTAGTTTCGTTGACTAGGGTGATCATTTGTCTGGCGATCGCTCCTGCCGAGGTATAGCTGGTCGATCGACTAATTGTGATCTGGAGCCCTTGGAAGAAGTTTGGGTAGTTGAGACCGTAAGCACGATAAGTCGATTGAATCGCTCAACATTTTGGGCCTACCAACCTGATATAGTGGTTGCTTATTGAACGGCTAGTTCAGACCATGCTCGCTCGACACATCACTTCGATTGCCCAGCTGCCGTCCTTGATCCTCTGATTGCTTTGAGATTCCTGCTAGTAGCTTTTGTGTATACATATTAGTTCTCAGAGTTTTCCAGCTTCTTTGTAGTGTCAGCTTGGATAAGTATGGGGAAACTGTTAAAAAAATAATTGCACGAGAATTAAGAAAACTTATTCAATAACTAACTTCCTTAGAGATTTCGTGCCCAGAGAGCGCTATAGAAAGGACCATAAGGTTGGCATTTACGTTCTTTGCCGCCAATTTCCATAGATAGTCGAAGCGTGGTTGACAATACGAGCCAAGGTGAAGTGGACCCTAAACTTCTGACTAAGTTGAGCTATCGATTCCCAGCCACTGTAAGGAAGAAAAAGGTCATGATGAAGGAAAAATAGTTGAGTCATGAACCTACATCGATTGATAAAGTCGGCTTGTCTAGGGGTCTTGAGGCGCAGGTGTCGAGAATGTCTCGCATGAGAGGCTGGACTCTTTAGGTTAGTGTAAGTATGATTGCTGAAGGTCCACAAGACCCAATTACCGAGGTTCTCAAGGTTAGTGGAGATGGAATGATGGCAGTCACTGGCCCTCCCCAACCATCACAACAAAAAAGCGGTGGTACCCCATCTCGAGGGGAGATGCATTTGCGAAGGCCCATTCTTCAATAGACCGATTCTTAAGTATGTAAAAATTATTCTGATTATTGGTGTTTTTAGTGATTGCTTTACATTATCTTAATGCAGATGAATCAGTTGGGTCGGGGGATCGTGTGGTCAGTGAACAATTAAATGAAGCTACCGATTCAACTCTCATTGTCGCGGCCAAGGTGTAAAGCACAATCGCCACTCTCCCCTCATTGGTTTAGTTAGAAGACATCGACTGCTTGATCCTTTTCTTGCAGCTGGCCCCACTCTATTGACCTCATTTTTCCACTTTAGAGGCCCTTAGCAAGAGATTTGTGACAAGCCACACCTTCCTCTAACTTTAGGGAGCGATATAACAAGCACAACAAACAGATCAAAAAACTCGATGAAAAAGAATGACGGACCTAGAACTCAAGGAGAAAGAAGCTGCTAAATTTGAATTTTCAATTCTAGAATATACACTTAGAGAAGTATACGTAGAAAATTTGGATCCTAAAGAAGAAGAGATAGAAAGGATGATCATCGTACCAAGTCCATATTCATCAATTCTTGTCCTCATAGTGTCAGAGGAACCAACTGAAAAACAAATCATCTATGAAGGGAAGCCTAAACACGTTCAGACAATCATATGACATTATTTCAAAAATTTTAAGATAACTGAAGGCCAAAAAATCAATATACTCGAGGCAATACAGTTGGTCACCAAAGTATTTGATGAAGATGAACAAGTCATCATTGTTTAACATGTGATGGAGGCATGTGATAAGGGATGAGTTGAGAAATTAGAAAAGGCGTTGGAAATGTGGAAAAAGGAAAATTATAATACAATACAGATGTTGTTATAATTATGCCAAAGATAGAGCGAGGAATCCCTCAGAAATTTTACAACATGAATGGGTGGATTCAATGTCAACTCTAATCATTAAAATTATTAAAAGATTGGTAGCATAGAATATAATGTTGTCCAGTTGTATTCCTGACAAATATATCATCAATATATATGAAGAGGTAGATTGCATCCCCCCACATCATGATCATCATGATTTTAAAATGCTCTATTGCACGATATCACTACTAAGCTGGTATGCTATAATGTTTGGACAATAAATCCAGATCATAGGACTAGGAAAATTCTGTGGATCTTATCAGATTCCCCTCCCACAAGGATCAGTACTAATACTGCAGGGAAGTGGAGCTGATGTGGCAAAAAATTGCATACCAGGAGTAAGTAGACAATGGATCTCAATGACATTACAAAGAATGAGAAGCGCCTGTTGGTCAGCAACCCAAACCAGGGCTTGAGGGACTATGACCTCTGGAACTACCATGACCCCATGAATATCCGAACACCTGATCTTTTTTTGTATGGAACTTGTTTTAGAAATTATCTCAGAGTGCAAGATATCCTTTGTAGGTTTCGTAGTGTCCAAGGTTGTTGATATGACCAAGGAAGATGTGATAGCTTTTGTTACGACATTTTGATGATAGTTTTTGTCATGACATTTTGCTTATGAAGTATGATGTCCTGTTAACATCTTTGATTAACTTTTGTTATGGTATATTATCTTTTGTAATGAGATGGAAATCTAGTTTATTACAAAAAGCAAAAAAACCCCAAGCAGTTGGCAATGCTTGTGCATGTCTTGAAAATCCAAGATGAACACCTACAACTAAAAGAAAAAGAAAATAAAAAATGAAATGAAATGACATAAATAAAAGACCAATAAAATTTTTTGAATTGACATAAGAGTTATTTTCTGACAGATAAACCAAAAAACTAAAAATTTTAAAATAATTTAATTCCCTCTATGTCTCTTTAGCTATTAGATATAAGACCTTCCTGACATGGAGTTATAGATTTCCTTTAGCATTTACTTTGAAAAAGTACGTATGTCTTTTAGCATTTATTCCCAAAACCAACATTCGAAATCTTTAAGAGATGGTAACAGACCTCCTTCAATGGCTATGACATCCACTCTCTCTTTTGCTATTAGATATAAGACCTTCCTTACATTGAGTTTTGGCTTTCCTTTAGCATTTCCTTTGGGTTAGAATGTAAATCTCCTAGCATTCCTTCCCAAAATCAACATTCAACATCTTTAAGAGATGGTATAAGACCTATTTCATTGAAGTATGTCATTCATTCTCACTTTTGCTCTTGGATATAAGACCTTCCTGACACGAAGTTATGGCATTCCTCCAGCTTTTCCTTTGGGATAGGATGTAAGATTCCTTCCCAAAACCAACATCCGATATCTTTGAGAGATGGTATAAGACCTCCTTCAATAGAGTATGACATCCACTTTCTTTTTTGTTATTGGATATAAGACCTTCTTGACACGGAGTAATGCCTTTCCTTTAGCTTTTCCTTTAAGCCATGATGTAAATCTCCTACCATTCCTTCACGAGACTAACATTTATCATTTTAGAGAGATGGTATATGACCTCCTTCAATAGAATATGACATCCACTCTTTTTTTTCTATTGGACATAAGATCTTCCTGACACGGAGTTATGCCTTTCCTTAGTTTTTTTCTTTGGGAAAGGATGTAAGTCTCTTAGCATCCATTCCCAAAACCAAATTTGATACATTTAAGAGATGGTTAAAGACATCCTTAAATGGAATATGACATCCACTCTCTCTCTTACTATGTAACACAAGGTCTGCCTGACAAGGAAGCATGACTTTCCTATAGTTTACATGTTCTCTATGACTTCCTTACAAGTCATGACACTCTTTTCCTCAGCAGGCTTTAAAAGAAGAATGTAGAACAATTATGTTTTTCTTTAAAGCTAGCGGCAAACTGATAATTGTGTGGGTTATATTGGCAGCTTCGGTCAACACCAATATATGCGGCATATTTGTTCAGTGTTCCACACATATTAAGGGCCCATCTGTTGACCCAACTTTTGTGAGGTTCTGCACTGAATCAAAACCCAAGATTAGAACGTACTCTAAACCTCTGAATCAATTCAAGGTCTTAGGGATTCTCCAGTAAACCTTAAGAGCACTATGACTATCAAATCAATCTTAGGGAAGGAGTTTACTAACATTGACTCTTTGAACCCATCTGTGGTCTCCCAACCCAAACAATTAGACCAATCACTAATATGCCCCTTTTGAACCCAAGTTATGATAACACCCCATGTTGATCAAATCAATGATGACAAACCTTGATTTGGTCAACACATTGACCATTTGGTCAACCTTAGACCCAATGGTCACCATGTAGACCATTTGATCAACCCTGGACCAAATGATCACCTCATTGACCATTTGGTTAACCTTGGACCCAATTGGTCAACCCCTGACCACCATGGCAACATATGGGACTAATGACCGTTCTATGGTCAAATTGGTCAACCCGAAGACCAAATTCGTTAACACTGGTCAATTGGTCAAATCTACAGCATCTTAATCAATTTTTTTAATTAATTAATTACTTAATTAAACAAAAATGAAATTAAAACCTATTAAACTTAAATTTGAAATTTTCTAACCATTCATCAAAGCTCAAGCTCATTCATGACATCTAAATCTAAATCCAACCCATGACCCATTGCTATTGGGTCACCTATGACCCTATAAGACCCATCATGACATACAAAACCCATCAAACACATTAAGCCACCAAAGAAGCAATAGTTTTTAACTTTTTTAAAACCATCATGAGGGGACGAATACATGGAACCAATCATGAATTGCACCTTACCCCCCTTGGACCATGTTGGAATGGTCAGGCCAACTCATTTATGAGCCCCTTATCCACCTCATCATCTCTTGAATAGGGGAGGGGCCTTGCCTTAGCCATCTTCTTCTCCATGTAAGCACACCATATGGAAGCGAAGATGGGATATTCGTAGTAGAAATCTCATCCTCTAAACTCCTTGAGCCGCCACACACATCCTCCAATAGATCCCAAGCTTGGTCAGGGCCTCCAATGGCCATTTAAGCCCATGATCAAGAGCATTATCCAAAAGGAGAAGCTAGCATACAACCCCCAAACCTTGTTGTATTCAAGAAATAAAACCCTCCCCATCTATTAAGTAATTAATCCTTCATAGTTTCAGTCTCTAAAACCTTGTAGAAAGCCCTAGTTTTACACCTCAAACCTAGGAAAAATCTTCAATTTGACAAAATTCCACCCAAAAATCCAATACCACTCTTCTAAAAGCTTCCCAGAGGTCCACAAAGAAAAAATTGGTCTTTCTTTCACTCTCTTACCCACTCAAAGCTGAAAGATTGACACCATCTTAGCAAAGATATACCTCAGCTCGATTTCACTTCAAATTGGACTAGGGAGGAGCTTCACAAGGACCATGCGATCATTCCCAACAGACTCAATTGAGTCTTCATCTCTTGAGACTGGGTATGTCTCTCAAACCCTAAAACGCATGTTCGGTTTGGATATGAAGAAAATTGTAACATCATGTATAAGTAGCTGGATAGATATGTTCCCCTAAGCACGATGAGGATTTCAGACAAAACTCGTGGAATTTGGTGAACATAATTCTGCTATAGCTTCAAAACAGATTGCAGTTGTATGATATAAATCTCGTATTATAATGAATAGTTAATGATGCTTTAGCAGAATTATGTTCACCTATTATTAAAGAGCATAGAAAATCCCGATCCCACAGGCAACTGATATATCAAGGTCAACCTATCAACATCAACTAGAGGCCACCAATGAATCACTCCTATAATCAGACAGTCTTAAACCTTGTCCTTTAGTGAATATGTAAATAGAGTAGTATTTAAACTCATCAAAGTATGGTGCACCTATACATGAAATGTAGTATCTGAACTTATCAACATACATTACATGTGTATGTGAAATGTAGTATCCGTTGTGTAGGGTATAGTGTGTGAACTATATAGTGTGTATGAGTGTAGTATCTAATTCTTATGCGAGGGTAATATCTGTGTAAAACCCTTCGTATCTATACATGATATGTAATATCTGTCGTGTAGGGTATAGTGTGTAGATATAGTGTCTGCAGTATAAAAAGATAATATGATGATACTTAAATCCATCAAATAAAGGTATATGGTGTATCTGTATATGGTGTGCAAGATGTACCATATGATGTATGAAATGTACTTGTAGGTGATATCAAATGTATGCGTGTTTTAGTCAGGATATGGTGTCTACGGTGTAGTGTCGTATATGTTCTTTCACGACTGTAGTATCTGTGGGGTGTTTGTAGTATCTGTTCTTTTGTGAGTTTAGTATCTGTGCAGTGTTTGTAGTATATGTTCCTTTGTGAGTGCCAATTCTCGAAACTTTTGAAAAAGGGTTAGAGTTGTTGAAGATCTAGGAGTGAAAGGGTATCACACTAATTGAATATTTATTTTATATTTCAGCTATAAACTAAGCTGTCAAATGGTTCTTTGCATCATCGCCTGTTGCCCCTCGTCCCAAAATAATAAGCCACCTCAATATTTCATATGCTCATCTAACAAGATTTCGTACATTCCATATCAAGAAAAAAAAGAGGTATTTATTTTGAGCATTTCCATAGCATCTACATCTCACTTTTAAGCTCAAATAGTGAAACTTTTCATATGATCTTTGCATGCTCTATCAACTTTCCAAAGATAAATGTGCTTAAACCCTCATATAATCAAATTCAAACTCATGAAATTTTTGTAACTGACCGAAGGAAAATATGTTGAGATTTTCATACCAATTTCATACTGTTTTTGAAGATTTTGCACTTTAAAGAAAGGTATTTTTGATGAATTTATTGAAGGAATGATAAATTAAGGTCACTGGAGCAAAAAGATGCAAAAAAGAGCTAATTTGGATCGAAAATGACCAAAATGTGGAAATTTGAACTAGGCCCTCGACGGCGCCCTCGACCTCACCGACGGTGAGTTTTTCCCGAGGCTACAAGACAAAATTCTTCAGAAGTCCCCGACGACGCCCTTGAGGCCGCCGACGGCGAGCTCTGCGGTTATGCCTACTCAAGCTTTGGATAAGGCCAAATTTTGAAGGGATGCTTAGGAAACTCTTGGGAAAGCTCATCCACAACTTTAATAGACTATTTTGGCCAAAAATTAAGAAAATGGGGGAGAGAATCTAGGGAAGAAGGAAGTGCTTGAGAGAGTTTCTAGAGATTAGAAAGGTTCCAATATTGTAAGGAATTCTTCGAGTGACTGTAAGAGTGGAGCGAAAGTGAGAGATTTCTTCCTCCTTGCTGCTTCGAAGAAGAATTTTGTGTGCTGTAAAGAAAGGAAGAGATGCAGAGGAACTTGGAGGAGTGTTCTTGGGAAGAAAATAGAAATAAGTTCTTTACTAGTTGTAGTTTGTATGACTTTAATTTTACATATGAATTTCGAGTTTTGTTGTGTTTACCCCGTGAGATCTGAGTAGTTTTCTCGGTCTTTCTCCTTGTCTCAAGATTTGTGAAATGGTGATTTGAATTGGTGAAGCCATAAAAATGCTCTGTCTTTCTCCTTGTCTTGAGATTTGTGAAATGGTGATTTGAATTGGGAGCCATGAAAATGTCTTCTCCTTGTCTTGAGATTTGTGAAATGGTGATTTGAATTGGTGAAGCCATGAAAATGTGAAATTGTGATGATTTTGAAATGGTGATTTGAATTGGTGAAGCCATGAAAATGTTTAAGAAATTGTGATGATCTTTTCAAAATGGTGATTTGAATTGGTGAAGCTATGAAAATGTTTAAGAAATTGTGATGATCTTTTCACCATCTTAATTTACTTTCAATCTGGCCAATTGATTTGTTAAAATATGTTGAGTTTTACAACTATTCTTAATTTACTTTCAATCTAGCCAATTGATTTGTTAAAATATGTTGAGTTTTACAACTAATTTAATTTACTTTCAATTTGGCCAATTGATTTGTTAAAATATGTTGAGTTTTACAACTGAAGTAAAGATTACATCCAAGACTAATTTACTTTCAATCTGGCCAATTGATTTGTTAAAATATGTTGAGTTTTACAACTAAAGTTAATTGGTGAAGCCATGAAAATGTTTAAGAAATTGTGATGATCTTTTCACTTTGATCTTAATTCTTTCAATCTGACCAATTGATTTGTTAAAATATGTTGAGTTTTACAACTAAAGTGAAGATTAATCTGGCCAATTTGTTAAAATATGTTTATTTTTACAAATAAAGTGAAGATTACATCCAAGATTCAGGGAGGTCAAAGCCCTTGGAAGTTGGGTGNGGGGAAGTGGGAGCTCGGAAGTGAGAACCGGTATCCTCCTGCCTAGCCGTAGATTCAGTAAACAAGCGTAGGATTAATCAATGTTCTTTATGTTTGGACTAAAGGGTAAAGAATAGATATGCTCCTATTTGACACAATATAAACTGAACTAATTCACTTTATCCATTCACTATAATTTCTTGACAAGGACAATGATGCTTTCTTATATATTAAATATCACAATTAAACCCTCATTAGTATCATTAATTATTTATTAGTTATTAAAATTACCTATTTATTTTAATTGTCTATTAGTGGCAGATAAGCAAATTGAACTTCATTTTTGTGATTAAAGTATTGCTTTTCTAAAATCTTAGTTCGCAGTTCTAAACCACTCCCTATGGGGTCAATATCTAGGACTCCATTAGAGCCCTATATTACTTGAGTGATATATATACTTGTGTTGATAAGTGTGACTTTATAATTTTTGAATATTTATTATGTCCATATTTATCTTATATTTTAAGCATATAAAAAGTCGCGGTCAAGTTTTTGGCGCCGTTGTCGGGGAGTGATTGAGTGAGTGAGTAAAATCACGATTAGAGTAACAGACAAATTAGAATTATTAAAAAAAATTACTTGAATTGCAACTTATTTTTATATTTAGTTAATTATATTACTAAGTACTGATTTCAAATTGTATGCTTAAATTTGGACCTGAAAATCTTATACCCTACGATTCGGAATTAGACACTGTTAGAAAAATTAGAAGACTAAGAAGAGAACCTAGAAATTCTGATACAATGGAAAATAACTTGAACAATCAAGGAACAGAAAATGAACACCAACCTAGAACCCTACGAGATTATGCAAATCCTACAACATACGAAATTCACTTATCTATCCAAAATCGTGATGTAGCTGCTAATTTATTTGAGCTTAAACCTGCTATTATCCAAATTATATCATATAATCAATTCGATGGTACACCAAATGAAGATCCTAACTTACACCTTGCTAGTTTTTTAGAACTGTGTGCTACTTTTAAATATGCAGAGTCTCAAATGATGCTGTGAGACTTAGACTTTGTCCTTTTTTAATGAGGGATAAGGCTTAGATGTGGTTAAAGTCGTTAGCACCAGGATCTATTAGAACTTGGGGAGAGCTTTCACAGAAATTTCTATCCAAATATTTCCCTCTATCCAAGATTGGTAAACTTAAAAATGACATAACATCGTTCTGTCAGATTGATGGATAGTCAATATATGAAGCTTGGGGGAGATTTAAAGATCTTCTTAGGAAATGCCCTCATCATTTTTACCAGATTGGTTAATAATTCAAACTTTTTATAATAGATTAGTGGGATCTCTTAGATCGATTATAGATATTGCGGTTGGTGGTTCTTTAATGTCAAAACCTTTTGATGAGGTTTATTCATTAATAGAAGAGATGGCTACCAATAATTTTTAATGGCCCTCTAAACGGGTAAATCCTAAAAGAGTAGCTAGTATCCATGATTCTGATGCAATATCTATGTTAGCTTTGCAGATTGTTGCATTATTAAAGAAATTAGATCATTATGGGATGAATTATTCTCCAACACCTTCTATGATGGAAGAGAATTCATCTGGGTAATTTGTGGATGTTCAACCTTCATATGAGACTTTAAATGCTATTAATAGACCCAACAACCTTTATTCAAATTATTATAACCCAGGTTGGAAGAATCACCCAAATTTTAATTGGAATAACAATTCTTCTACTCCACAAATTACCGTAGATTCAGTAAACAAGCGTAACATCAGTCAATGTTCTTCATGTTTGGACTAAAGGGTAAAGAATAAGTATGCTCCTATTTGGCACAATATAAACTAAACTAATTCACTTTACTTTAATTTGTTGACAAGGAGTAGGATGCTTTCTTATATATTGAATATCACAATTAAACCCTCATTAGTATCATTAGTTATTTAATAGTTATTAAAATTACCTATTTATTTCAATTGCCTATTAGTGGCATATAAGCAAATTGAACTTCATTGTTGTAAGTATTGCTTTTCTAAAATCATAGTTCGCAGTTCTAAACCACTCCCTGTGGGATCGATATCTTGGACTCCATTAGAGCCCTATATTACTTAAGCGATGCGTATACTTGCGTTGATAGGTGTAACTTTACAATTTTTGAATATTTATTATGTCCATATTTATCTTATATTTTAAGCATATAAAAAGTCATGGTCAAGTTTTTGGCACCGTTGTCGGGGAGTGATTAAGTGAGTGAGTAAAATCACGATTAGAGTAACGGACACATTAGAATTATTAATAAAAATTTACTTGAATTGCAACTTATTTTTATATTTAGTTAATTATATTACTGAGTACTGATTTCAAATTGTATGCATAAATTTGGACCTGAAAATCTTATACCCTACGATTCGGAATTAGAACGCACTGTTAGAAGGATTAGAAGATTAAGAAGAGAACCTAGAAATTCTGATACAATGGAAAACAACTTGAACAATCAAGGAATAGAGAATGAACACCAACCTAGAACCCTACGAGATTATGCAAATCCTACAACAGATGAAATTCACTTATCTATCCAAAATCGTGATGTAGCTGCTAATTTATTTGAGCTTAAACCTGCTATTATCCAAATTATACCATATAATCAATTCGAAGGTACACCAAATGAAGATCTTAACTTACACCTTGCTAGTTTTTTAGAACTATGTGCTACTTTTAAATATGACAGTCTCAAATGATGCTGTGAGACTTAGACATTTTACTTTTTCAATGAGGGATAATGCTTAGATGTGGTTAAATTCATTAGCACCAGGATCTATTAAAATTTGGGGAGAGCTCTCATTGAAATTTCTATCCAAATATTTCCCTCTATCCAAGATTGCTAAACTTAAAAATGACATAACATCGTTTTGTTAGATTGATGGATAGTCAATATATGAAGCTTGGGGGAGGTTTAAAGATCTTCTTAAGAAATTCCCTCATCATTCGTTACCAGATTGGTTGACAATTCAAACTTTTTATAATAGATTAGTGGGATCTCTTAGATCGATTATAGATATTGCGATTGGTGGTTCTTTAATGTCAAAACCTTTTGATGAGGCTTATTCATTAATAGAAGAGATGGCTACCAATAATTTTCGATGGCCCTCTGAATGGGTAAATCCTAAAAGAGTAGCTAGTATCCATGATTCTGAAGCAATATCTATGTAAGCTTCGCAGATTGTTGCAATATTAAAGAAATTAGATCATTATGGGATGAATTATTCTCCAACACCTCCTATGATGGAAGAGAATTCATCTGGGTAATTTGTGGATGTTCAACATTCATATGAGACTTTAAATGCTATTAATAGACCCAACAACCCTTATTCAAATTATTATAACCCAGGTTGGAAGAATCATCAAAAATTTTAATTGGAATAACAATTCTTCTACAAATCAACAATGGGCAAACAACCCAGTGAACTCCAACCAAGGAAATATAAACTATAGAGCTTCTTATCCTCTAGGATTTAACAGCAACACTCAAATTAAGGAGATATCAAAGGAAATGCTAACTATAGACCTTCTTATCCTCTAGGATTGAACAGTAACACTCAAATTATGGAGAAGAAGTTGTCTATGGAAGAGTTGATATTGGAAATGTTAACTATAGACCTTCTTATCCTGTAGGATTTAACAGTAACACTCAAATTAAGGAGAAGAAGTTGTCTATGGAAGAGCTGATATTACAGAATTTAACAGTAATACTCAAATTAAGGAGAAGAAGTTGTCTATGGAAGAGCTGATATTAAACACACAATTGTAGAAGCAAGGAAATCAATTACAAATTCAAGGAAATCAATTACAAAATCAAGGAACTGCTATTAAATTGCAGAATCAAGAAATCAATTGCAGATTTAAGGAAATCAATTACAAAATCAAGGAACTGCTATGACACTCAAATTAAGGAGAAGAAGTTGTCTATGGAAGAGCTGATATTAAACATGGGTCAACAATGCATAATCAAGAAAATCAATTACAAATTCAAGAAAATCAATTACAAAATCAAGGAACTACTATTAAGAATATTGAAACCAGTTGGGACATATCACTACTGCGTTTAGTAACTTAACATTAGGAACCTTTCCTAGTACTATGGAACCAAATCCTAAAGATCACAGAAAAGAAAAAATTAATGCAATACAATTATGAAGTGGAAAAGAATTGGAAACAAGAGTGCAAAAAGAAACATAAACCAGAAAAGAGAAAGTGGATACCGAAAAAGAAAAAGATCATGAATTCCCAGATTTAGAGTATCCATTTACACAAATGAAAATTACTGTGGAGAAACCTCCACCACCGTTTTTCAAAGATTGAAGCAACACAAACAAATAAATAATTCTCCAAGTTTTTAGAAATTCTTAAGAAGTTAACGGTAAATATTCCCTTCGTAGAAGCTGCAATTTTCCAAATTTTTAGAAATTCTTAAGAAGTTAACAGTGAATATTCCCATCGTAGAAGCTTTAGAGCAAATGCCCAATTATGTGAAATTTATGAAAGATATTCTGAAAAAGAAAAGGAAGTTCAAAGATAATGAAACTGTAGCACTTAGCAAAGAGTGTAGTGCAATTATTCAGAAAAAGCTTCCTGAAAAATTAAAAGATCCTGACAGCTTCACTATACCATGTGCTATTGGTGAAAAATTTTATGGAAGAGCTTTATGTGATTTATTTAGAGAAGAGTGTAGTGCAATTATTCAGAAAAAGCTTCCTGAAAAATTAAAAGATCCAGGTCTGTTGCACTTAGCGAAGAGTGTAGTGCGATTATTCAGAAAAAGCTTCCTGAAAAATTAAAAGATCCTGGTAGTTTCACTATAACGTGTGCTATCGGTGAAAAATTCTATGGAAGAGCTTTATGTGATTTTGGAGCCAGCATTAACCCATGTGCGATCGGTGAAATTTTTTATGGAAGAGCTTTATGTGATTTGGGTGCCAGCATTAATCTTATGCCTCTATTAATTTTCAAAAGATTATGATTAGGAGAAGTCTCATCTACATTTGTAACTCTACTGTTAGTGAATCGTTCAATTACATATTCTAAGGGAGTTATAGAAGATGCGTTAGTAAAGTGGATAAATTTATCTTTCCTATGGATTTCATTGTTTTAGATATGGAGGAAGATAAGGAAATACCTATCATTTTAGGGAGACCATTTTTAGCTACTAGAAAAGCAATGATAGATGTTCAAAAAGGAGAATTAACTATGAGACTTAATGATCAAGAAGTGACTTTTAACATTGCAAAATTTATGAAATAAGCTGTTGTTGAAAGAGATAATGAATGTTTTCGCATGAAAATTAGTGAACATCTATTGAAAGAACACTGTTGAAAGAGATAATGAATGTTTTTGCATGGAAATTAGTGAACATCTATTGAAAGAACATTTTGAAGAGAAAGAACAATTTGAAGAGAATGACGAAATTATTCTAGACAAATTAGAAAATGAAGAATTAGATTATGTTCAGGAAAGATTTGAGATGTTGGATATTACGGAAAATGCCGATATAATTCCATCAATTGTAAAACCACCTGAACTTGAGATGAAAGTATTGCCTAGCCACTTGAAGTATGTGTTTTTAGGAGACTCATCTACATTACCTGTTATTATATCTTCAAAATTAAATGATCTGTAAGAGCAAAGACTATTAGATACATTGAAAAGATATAAGAAAGCTTTTGGTTGGACCTTAGCTGATATTAAGGAATCAATCCTTCAATCAATATGCACTGAATTATATTAGATGAATAATATAATCCACAAAGGAGATTAAATCCGATGATAAAAGGAGTGGTTAAGAAGGAAATCTTGAAATGGTTAGACACTGGAATTATATATACTATTTCAGATAGTGTGTGGGTATGTCCTATTCATTGTGTTCCTAAGAAAGGAGGAGTGATTGTTGAAACAAAAGAAAATAATGAATTAATACCTATTAAACAAGTTACTAGGTGGCATATTTGCATTGATTATAGAAAATTAAACACTGCCACCAAGAAAGATCACTTCCCTTTACCCTTTTTAAATCAAATAGTAGATAGACTTGTTGGGGACAAATATTTTTGTTTTTTAGATGGATATATCGATTACCATCAAATTCCTATTGCTCCTGAGGATCAAGAAAAGACAACATTTACTAGTCCTTTTGGTTACGATCAAATTCCTATTGCTCCTAAGGATCAAGAAAAGACAACATTTACTAGTCCTTTTGGAATATATTGCTCCTGAGGATCAAGAAAAGACAACATTTACTAGTTCTTTTGGAACTTTTGCTTTTCGAAATGTCTTTCGGATTATGTAATGCACCTGCAACATTCCAGAGATGTATGATGTCCATATTTATATTACTCCTGAGGATCAAGAAAAGACAACATTTACTAGTCCTTTTGGAACTTTTGCTTTTTGAAGAATTGTTCCTGAGGATCAAGAAAAGACAACATTTACTAGTCCTTTTGGAACTTTTGCTTTTCGAAGAATGCCTAATTATGTAATGCACCTGCAACATTCCAAAGATGTATGATGTCCATATTTAGTAAGTTAATTTTGCAACATTTCAGAGATGTATGATGTCTATATTTAGTAAGTTAATTGATGATGGATTGGAATTAGTCCTTTTGGAACTTTTGCTTTTTGAAGAATGTCTTTCGGATTATGTAATGCACCTGCAAAAACTTTTGCTTTTCGAAGAATGCCTTTTGGATTATGTAATGCACCTGCAACATTCCAGAGATACCTTATTTAGTAAGTTAATTGATGATGGATTGGAAGTATTTATGGATGATTTCTCTGTATTTGAAGAATGCCTTTTAGATTATGTAATGCACCTGCAACATTCCAGAGATGTATGATGTCCATATTTTAGTAAGTTAATTGATGATGGATTGAAAGTATTTATTGATGATTTCTCTGTATTTGGAACATCATTTGATGCATGCTTAAATTATCTTGAAAAAGTTTTAGAGTTATGCGAAAGAACTAATTTGGTTCTGAATTGGGAGAAATATCAATTTATGGTTGCAGGAGATTATTTCTCTGTATTTGGAACATCATTTGACGCATGCTTAAATTATCTTGAAAAAGTTTTGGAGTGAAAAAACTAATTTAGTTCTAAATTGGGAGAAATGTCAATTTATGGTTGCAGGAGGAATTGAGGATTAGAAGTATTTATGGATGATTTCTACGTATTTGGAACATCATTTGACGCATGCTTAAATTACCTTGAAAAAGTTTTGGAGTTATGCGAGTATTTATGGATGATTTCTCTATATTTGGAACATCATTTGACACATGCTTAAATTATCTTGAAAAAGTTTTGGAGTTATGCGAAAATATCATTTGACGCATGCTTAAATTACCTTGAAAAAGTTTTGGAGTTATGCGAAAGAACTAATTGGTTCTAAAACACATGCTTAATTTATCTTGAAAAAGTTTTAGAGTTATGCGAAAGAACTAATTTAGTTCTAAATTAGAATATCTTGAAAGAGTTTTGGAGTTATGCGAAAGAACTAATTTAGTTCTAAATTGGGAGAAACCAATTTATGGTTGCAAGAGAAATTGTGCTAGGGCATAAAATTTCAAAAAATGGTATGGAAGCAGACCCTACAAAAATTCAATTTATATCTAAACTAACACCTCCTACTAATGTAAGAGAGGTTAGGAGTTTTCTTAGACATGTTACTGTGTTTTTATTAAAGATATTTCAAAAATTACCAAATCTCTACGCTAACTTTTAGAAAAGGACAAGAAATTTGAATTTACAGAAAGCTGTTTAAACGCCTTTGAGTTATTAAAGGAAAAATTAATCACAACCCCTATTATAGTTTCACCTAATTGGGAGAAACCATTTGAACTAATGTGTGATGCTAGTGATTATGCTATTGGAGCTGTCCTTGGACAATGGTATGAAAAGATTTTTAAAGTTATATACTACGCTAGTAAAACTCTTAATGATGCTCAAATTAACTATACTGTTACTGAAAAAGAGTTACTAGCCATTATGTATGCTTTAGATAAATTCACATCTTATTTAATTGAAGCTAAATGTATTGTGCATACTAATCACTCCGCTATTAAATATCTGATGCAAAAGAAGGATACTAAACCAAGGTTGATTAGATAGATGCTTTTGATGCAAGAATTTGATCTTGTTGTTATTGGTAGAAAGGGAACTGATAATTAAAGTGCTGATCATTTGTCAAGATTAGAAAATCAAGAATCATTTGACACTGATAATGAAATTATAGGCAGTTTCTCTGATGAACAACTTTATAATATTAATGAGTGGAAAATACCATGGTATGCTGATTTGGTTAACTTTATTGTAAGTGATATTTTGCCACCTATGCTGACATTGCAACAACAAAAGAAATTTATTCATGATGTAAAAACATATTTTTGGGATGAGCCTTATTTATATAAACAATGTAAAGATCTAATTATGTGGAGATGTGTACCTTATGAAGAAACTGAGCTAATCATTCAGAAATGTCATGATTATGAATTTGGGGAAATTTTGGGATTGATAAAAGTACTTATAAAATTTTACAAGCTAGATTTTATTGGCCTACTATCTTTAGAGATGTTTATAGATACATAAAAACTTGTGATCGATGTCAACGAGTAGGCAATATATCTATAAGTAATAAAATGCCTCTAAACTTCATGTTAGAAGTTAAGATCTTTGACGTTTGGGGATTAGATTTTATGAGACCATTTATTCCTTCATTTAGAAACTTATATATATTAATTGAAGTAGACTATGTTTCTAAGTGGATTGAAGCACAAGTTTTACTTCGTTGTGATGCTAAAAGTGTTTCAAGGTTTTTAAGGAAAAATATTTTCACTAGATATGAAATGCCTAGAATAATTATCACTGACAGAGGATCATATTTTAGGAATAAATACATTCAGAGATTAGTAGGAAAATTTAATATTATTCATTGAATCTCTACTGCCTATCATCCTCAAACCAGTGGGTTAGCTGAAGTTTCTAATAGGGAGATTAAACAAATATTTGAAAAGACTGTAAACCGTAGTAGAATAGATTGGTCCACTAGATTGGATACAGCATTATGGGCTTACATGATTGCTTATAAAAGTCTTATTGGAATGACTCCTTACAGACTAATTTTTTGAAAGACTTTTCACTTACCAATATAAATGGACCATAAAGCATATTGGGTGATTAAAGAATTCAATTATAATTTGAAAGATACTGGTAAGAAGAGATTGTTATAATTAAATGAGTTAGAAGAATTAAGAAATGAATCTTATGATAACGACAGAATTTATAAGGTGAAACTAAAGTTATGGATTAAAGATTTCAATTATAATTTGAAAGATGCTGGTAAGAAGAGATTGTTACAATTAAATGAATTGGAAGAGGAAATGAATCTTATGATAACGATAGAATTTATAAGGAGAAACTAAAGTTATGGCATGATAAATGAGTCTTATGCTAACGATAGAATTTATAAGGAAAAATTAAAGTTATGGAATGATTGGAAGATTAACCAAAAGAATTTTAAACCAGCACAAGAAGTTTTTCTTTACAACGCTCAGCTGAAGTTAATTCTTGGGAAATTGAAGTCTCGTTGGTTAGGACCCTTTACTGTGACTCAAGTTTATACTTACAGAGCTATTGAGATTGAAGATCAGAAGCTGAGAAATAGATTTAAAGTAAATGGACACAAATTAAAAACCATATTATGAGGGTAAAAGACTAAAATTTAATGAGGTTTTAATGATCAGTCAACCTGAATGACAAATGAATAGGTCGGGCTGACAACGTTAAACCAAGCACTTTATGGGAGGCAACCTATATTTATCTTTACTTTTATTGCAATTATAGTAGTTTTTATTTGAAATTATCATTAGTTTTTGGTAGTATTAAGCTCTAATACTCTTATTTACCCTTCAAACATCATAAAAATTGGATCCATGAGGAAAAATTGGAACACATTCGGACCAGAGCAAAACTGTGCAAAATTTGCCTTGGGCGCCAACAGCGCCCTCGATGCGGCTGACGGTGGGTTTTTCTCAAGAGTCAAGAAAAAATTGATACAGAGGCTTGCTGATGGTGCCATCAACCCCACCGATGGCAGGACACGCGAATTGGTGGTTACTTGGGTTCAAATGGTGGTTTTTGGGCGAGAATTGTCTTTTTAAACTCAAAAAATCAATTTCTAGTGTATATTTTCCCTCCAAAAACAAAGTGAAACTCCACCAATTTCATTTCTATGGCGTCCAATTCCCTTGATAATCCCAGAATGCGAGTTTTCAATTGGCAAAAGTTTATTAGTGCGGAAGCGCAACAAATCTTCAACAAGTTACTGACAAAGAAAAGATTAATCAAGGAACAAGGATTTGTAAATCATGGATTGAATAATCCCACGATAGATATTGAAGAAATGATAGTGCGGTGAAGATGGGAAGTGTTGTGCTACACTACCACAGCCGTGGTTGTTCCAGTAGTGAAAGAATTTTATGCAAATTTACATGGAGTCAACCAGGGAGTTGTTTATGTGCGAGGAAGATGGATTACTTTCACTCCTGCATGGATCAACAAATTATATGTGATAGAGAATGTTCCTGTCTGCCACTATTCCAATTTTGTCCCAACGAGAAACTAAATGAATGAGATTTACCAATATTTAACGGATGAAACTGGCGACTGGGAAACAAGGGAAAACGCGTATGTTACTTTCTCTACGACACTCCTGAATTCTATTTCAACACATTGGAACTTTTTCATTTATGTGAAACTGTTACCGACAATGAAGATCGGTAAAGTTTCTAAAGAATGTGCAATTTTAAATTACCGCATCCAAAGGGGACTGCCAATCGACATTGGATCTATAATTGTGAAGTTGGTTTTGGGCCTGATCGTTCATGAATCAACTTATGGGCTTGGTCACCCCTCCATAATTTTCTCACTTTGCAGTCAGTTCCACGTGTCCTATGAAAATTGGGAAAAGGTACTGCTACCTTGGAGGCCTTTGAACCCAACCGAGAGATTCCCAGTTTTTGAAGATGAAAATGACATGGTCATTATAGTATGTCAAGCATCTCAGAATTCACTGCCAGTTCAACCCTTAGTCCCTGATAAGTCTATGGTGATCCTGTGTCGAATTAAGAAATTGGAAAAGGAGGTACAAAATGTCATGAATGCGATTAATAATATCTCTGATTTCTTTTATCATCTAGACTGGAGGATGAAGGAACATTTCGAGCACTCTGAACATTTAGAAGATAGCTTGATACGACTGATGAGGAGGCTGAAATTGATAGAGTGGAGGATGAAAGAATATTTTGAGCACTCTAGACATTTAAAAGATAGTTTGATATGACTGATGAGGAGGATGAAGTTAATAGAAGAGGATTTCACTGAAGAATTTCCATTCCAAACCTTCTACAACCTCTTCATTCATGCACAATCAATGGGTATCTCAGAGGAGAATCAAGTTCCGAGTCTGAGGATTAGTAGATTTATATTACTACTATCTGTCTATCTATGTATTTTGATTTGAACTTTGTATTTTCTTTGCTTTAGAATTATGTTTTTAGATCTCTGTATAGTTGATACAAAGCATAGGATGTTTTGTTTTTAGCGTTTTGAGTGTTGTGGCTTGGATTGCGATGCTGAATTAATGTATTGAGGTTGAGAGAATACCAAACCTAGGTGTGTTATGTAATGTATATTGTACCCCTTGGATTTTATATATAAATATGATGTTTTTGTGTTGTGAAAGTTTATATGTGCTAAGTACATCATTTTGTCATTTAAAATTATGTCTGTAATGATTGAAAAGATGTCATTAAGGCTTGGAATTGATCAAAATCGTGAAAATTTGGAATTTGAACAACATAAAAACAACCGTCGACAGTGCCCTCGATGCCGCCAACGGCAGATTTTTCCTAAGACTCAGGTTCAAAATTCCAATAGAGCGTACCGACGGCGCCATCGACCCTGCTGACGCCGAGCTCATGAAAAAACACCTTTAACCACGATTTTGACCAGTCAACCACCACTATTCATCATCCCCTTCCTCCTAAAAACGCCATTTTCAACCTAGGACTTGAAAGATCTTGGATTGGGAGGCGATTTCAAGGCTTTTTGACACCAGATTTAATCATTTCTAGGTAAGAGCTTCACTCCAAACTAAAAATATTTGATTTTCACCATTAATTTCTTCCACATTGAGGAGATCCAAAAAATTTGAGAATGTGAAGAAAATTTGGGAAGAAATTCATGATCTTACTATTGAACTCTTAGAATTGTTATTTGAAGCCATGATTTGCATATTCGAATTAATTTTAGGAAATTTTTCTAAAATTTGATTAGATTGAAATGGCTCCACGTCAAAAGAGAAGAGTTGAGTTCGACGAGTATCGCTTTGTCAATGCGATGACTCAAACAAAACTTACTTCCATATTTAAAGGAAAGAAGTGCATACAAGATCGAGTTTTTGAATGTCCGAAAGGAGAAATCAAACTTTTGTTACACCACCAATAAAGCTGATGCAAATGTTGTGAAGGATTTCTACACCAATGTTATTTATTCTGATGATGGAATCGTTCAAGTGCGTGGGTTTCCTGTTGAGTTTATTGCCGCCCGCATCAACACCTTTGATGAAGTCCAAGACTCTTATAGCTGCAAATATAAATCCTTTAGTACGATGGAAGCCCCCTTAATGATGTGATCAACTTTCTCACTGATGGGAAAGGAACAAAGAAGATAAAGCAGCGAGAGCGAGTAAATTTTTCTGCTTCCATGCTGAATGCCACCTCTAAGGCGTGGCACTATTTCATTTCCTCACTTCTTTACCGACCTATCACCATAGTGAGGTAACTAGAGATAGAGCTAATCGGAATTTCTGTATTCATAATAGTAGAACTATAAATGTGGGGAGAATAAATCTTAAGAATATATTGACTACGGTGAGGAGTGAGACTAGTGGAGGTCTAGGACATCCTGGACTTATTTATTGCAAACTTTCTGGAGTGAAAAGTGGAGATGAAGAATGGGTTTACCCTATGAAACCCATTAGTAAGGCTAATTTGAAGACTTATGTAGAAATGGAGAACTGGGAGTAGAAGTCAAGAACCTTCTACTAGTAGAGATGTTCCCTCTACACTATGACCTTCCACCTTCTAGTTCCCCTACCCTCTCTGATTTGATGAATGAATTAACTTGCAGCAGAAGAGAATGGGAGTAGAAGTCAAGAACCTTCTACTAGTAGAGATGTCCCCTCTACAAGTTATGACCTTCTCCATGAGAAATGGAGAACTCGAAGTAGGAGTCAAGAACCTTCTACTAGTAGAGATGTCCCCTCTACAAGTTATGACCTTCCATGAGTAGAAGTCAAGAACCTTCTACTAGTAGAGATGTCCCCTCTACAAGTTATGACCTTCCACCTAATCCCCTACCCTCTCTGATTTGATGAATGAGTTGACCTTGCAGCGGAAGAGCATAGACTTGAACAAGAACCTTATACTAGTAGAGATGTCCCCTCTACAAGTTATGACCTTCCACCTTCTAGTTCTAAGAACCTTCTACTAGTAGAGATGTTCCCTCTACAAGTTATGACCTTCCACCTTCTAGTTCCTTACCCTGTCTGATTTAATGAATGAGTTGACCTTGCAGCGAAAGAGCATAGAATTGATAAGTGAAAGGATTGGAGGTTTATAACGTCGACATGATTATGATAGTGAGTACCTTCAAAGACATTCAAATTTTGAGGTAGCCTATTATGAAGCTCAGGCCCGACACTACAGAGGTGAGCCTGATGTCACTTTTCCTGAGTGCCCCCGATATACTCAGTATCAGCCCAATCCACTTGCTGATCAAAGAGATGAAAATATAGTTTGAGATTTTAATATTGAATGAAATTGATGTAGTTATATTTATATTTTTATTTCTGTGATCTTTTGTAATAGAAATGGATGTTTATGTATTTGGACTTTCATTTTTATTATTATGTTGTACTTGGATGATTTTTAATTTTTGTTATAAAGTTAGTGTTATAGTTAAATGTGCATGTGTAGTTTAATAGATGTTGAGTTGTATTTTATAATGTAATGTGATTTTTATTTTTGTATTTTAAATTTTAATTGTTTTGTTTAGTATTGTGGATGTGTTAGGAAATATTGTACTTATTTTAGTTTTATACTTATTTCAAAATTTCATTACCCAGAAATTCCTCTAATGATTTATAGTGTTGAAAGCTCCTAATATTACAGACCAGGTGAAGTAAAAATTTGAGAAGGCTTGCAGAAATTTCAGAATGATGAAAATGCCTATAATATTGAGGTATGATTTATATTTACAGCTTTTCTTTCCACCTGTATTATTTCATATTTAAAAATTTAAGTTTAGGGGAGGGAAGAAAAAGATTGACTATTAGATGTCCTCTATTTCAATATTTTCAAAAATTATTTATATGATTTCATGTAGTGAAATTAACTATATTTTGTAGCTATTTAAATATTATGGTAGATTTAAAGAAATATTTTTGTAATGAATTAACTATTAGATGACCTCTATTTCAATATTTTCAAAAATTATTTATATGATTTTATGTAGTGAATTTAATTCAGGTCTTAATTTAAATATTTTCAAAAATTATTAATATGATTTTATGTAGTGAATTTAATTCAGAGAACTATTTCAATATTTTCAAAAATTATTTATATGATTTTATGTAGTGAATTTAATTCAGGTAACTACTGTAGCCATTTAAATATTATGGTAGATTTAAAGAAATATTTTGTAATGAAAATTAATTTTGTAACTTAAGATATTTTAGNATAATAAACTATTTTGGCCAAAAATTAAGAAAAGGGGGGAGAGAATCTAGGGAAGAAGGAAGTGCTAGAGAGAGTTCCTAGAGATTAGAAAGGTTCCAATATTGTGTGGAATTCTTTGAGTGATTGTAAGAGTGCAGGGAAAGTAAGAGATTTCTTCCTGTTTGTTGCTTTGAAGAAGAATTTTGTGTGCCGTAAGGAAAGGAAGAGATTCAGAGGAACTTCGAGGAGTGTTCTTGGGGAGAAAATAGAGATAAGTTATTTACTTGTTGTAGTTTATATGACTTTGATTTTATATATGAATTTCTAGTTTTGTTGTGTTTTTCCCATGAGATCTGAGTAGTTTTCTCTGTCTTTCTCCTTGTGTCGAGATTTGTGAAATGGTGATTTGAATTGGTGAAGCCATAAAAATGTTTAAGAAATTGTGATGATCTTTTCACTTTGATCTTAATTTACTTTCAATATGGTCAATTGATTTGTTAAAATATGTTGAGTTTTACAACTAAAGTGAAGATTACATCCAAG
>JXCR01125224.1:53419-67851 GCA_002079205.1 Phalaenopsis hybrid cultivar
TATATGCGTATTAAGTTTATATATATATTTTTAAAGATCGAACTAACATGAAGGAGAAAGGAGAAAGAAACAAAACAATAAAAAAAATACATATAGAAAATATTGCAAAATTATTTTTTTTTATTATTCAAATATTTTTTTATTACAAATTTATGTTCAGACCCAGTTGCAATTAAAACTCCGGTGCCTCTAAGAACAAGGATTCATTTCTAAAGTTCGCTCTTTCAAAACATCATGATGTGTAGTATTTATTCATATATCGTCCATTAATAGGAAGCATAGGTCGTTCTCCTTGGCAATTTATCAATTGGTAGGCTCCTCCAGAGTAAACCCTTTCAACCACGAACGGTCCTTCCCATGTTGGTTCAAATTTACCTCCTATCTTGCGATGTGCAAGAGTAGGTCTTCTAAGGATAAGAACCAAATCACCAACTTTAAAAGTCCTGAGGTGGACCAATTTGTCGTGTGCTTGAATCATCTTAACCTGATACAATTCCAAATTTTGTTGTGCTACCAATCGTTTTCCTTCCAAACTTTCTAATTCTTCCAATCGTAAATTGGAATTTTCTTCAGTAGTGATTTTGTTGGCAATGACAACTCTGAGAGAAGGAAGTTGAACTTCAAAAGGTAACATAGCCTCAGACCCATACACAAGAGTGTAAGGTGTAGACTAAGTTGGAGTTCTGAATGTAGTTCTATAGGCCCATAAGGCTTCTAATAACTGCTCATGCCAATTCCTTTTGTTTCCGTCCAAGGTCTTTTTTAGAATTTGGACGAGAGTCTTATTAAAAGCCTCGGCCAATCCATTAGCTCTCGGATAATAAATTGTAGAACAACGCCAATCAATTCCGTGTCTTCTGACAAAATTATTGATCTTCGTGCTTTTGAATGCAGACCCATTGTCTGAAATAATTCTGCGTGATATTCCAAAATGATAGACAATTTGATTCTTGAAGAACTGTAAGACATGTTGTGCTTTTACTTCTCTCAACAGTATCGCCTCTGCCCACTATGAGAAGTAATCAGTTGCGGCTAAAATGAACCGATGTCCCTTTGAAGATGGAGGGTCTATAGGACCCACCACATTTGTGCCCCAACATTCAATCGTCCATGACACAACTGTCAAGTGTAACACATTTGGGGGGTGGTGCAAGATCACTCTATGTACTTGGCATTGGTGACAACTTTTGGCAATTTTCATACAGTCTATCATCATCACGGGCCAGTAATACCCTAGTCTTTTAATTTTCATTTTCATCTTTGGACCTGACTGATGAGCGTCATAAAGTCCTGAGTGTACCTCTTTAACAATTTCTTGAGCTTTTGTATCATTCAATCATCTCAAACACATTTAATCGAAAGACCTTCGGTAAAGAACATTATCTATTAAAGCATACGATTGGGCTCTCTTTTTTATTTAATATGCTACTGACTTATCATCTGGCAGCTTTCATGTTTGTAAATATTCTGTGAAAGGTTGATGCCAGTCTTCTGCAGTTTTGGTGGTTTTCATTATTGTTTCTTCTTTACCCAATTTGTCCAAAGTATCTACATCAATCTGAGACAAAACCTGAAGTCCTTGAATAGTGATCTTAATTGATTCTTCTTGTGGACATGCAAATTCCTTGGAAAGTTTAGCCAAAGCATCGGCGAGAGTATTTTCTCCCCTTGGGATTCTACATATTGTCACGTCTGGAATCTGTTCTAATAACTTCATTGTATAACGATGATATTGTTCCAATTTAGGCTTCAAAATTTTGTATTGCCCAGCAACCTGTTAAATGATTAACTGTGAATCTTCGTAAATATTAATGTCAGTTATATCCATTAATATTGCTAATTGTAACCCTGTTATCAATGCTTCGTACTATGCCTAGTTATTCATGCATGGTTCTCTTAAATAATAAGAATACCTTAACATCCCTTTTTCTGGTGTAATGAAGATCAATCCAATCCCTGCTTTACCAGGTATTACTGTTTGCAATTCTTTATCTTTTTTTGCTGAAGAAGGGCCATCAAAATATAGTTTCCAATGTCGAGCCTTGGAATTTCCTACCTCTATTATCTGTTCATCTGACAAATCATCATTAAGAGGGGAACTAGCTGGTAATGGGTGTGCCGTAAGGAAATCTGCTAGAATTTGTCCTTTCACAGCTCGGAGTGGAACAAAAGTTATACCAAATTGCAATAATACCATGGCCCATCTTGCTAACCTACATAAAAGCGTAGGTCGGGTCATTAAGTATTGCAATAGATTAAAATTCGAGATAAGGTTGACTTTGTGAGAAAGCATGTAATGACGGAGTTTCTGAACTACGAAGATTAAATCCAAACAATGTTTCTTGATCGGAGGATATTTCATTTCCATTGGAACTAAACGACGGCTTAAGTAATAAAGAGCATTCTCTTTTCCTTCATTGTTGGCTTGGGCTAAGAGAGCTCTGAGGAAGTCAATCAAAGCTGCAGTATAAAGTATTAAAGGTCTGCCCGAAATGGGCGCTTCCAAGACAGGAGGTGTCGTTAGATATTGCATAATGCTCTCAAAAGCATGTTGACATTTATCATCCCAAATAAACTTTGCATCCTTTTTAGTCAATACGGAAAAAGGTTGACACCTTCCTGAAAAGTTAGAAATAAATCGTCTTAAATACGCCAGCCTCCCTTGAAAAGATCGTAATTATTTTAAATTTTTAAGTGGTGGCATTTCTAAGGTGGCTTTAATCTTACCGGGATCAATCTCAATCCCACGGTGACGAACAACAAAACCTAAAAATTTCCCAGAAGTCACACCGAATGCACACTTTAGGGGATTCATTTTAAGGTTAAATTGTCGTAACCATTCAAAGACAATTCTTAAATCATACAAATGATTTTCTTTCTGTTTGCTTTTGATGACCAAATCATCCACATAACATTCCACCTGATTGTGAATGAGGTCATCAAAGATCCTTGTCATCGCTCGTTGATATGCTGCACTAGCATTCTTCAATCTGAAAGGCATTACCATATAACAATAAAATCCAATTGGCGTTCAGAAAGCTGTAAATCTTTTATCTTCTGGAGCCATTTTTATTTGATTATACCCAGACGATCCATCCATAAAAGAAAAAAAATCATGAGATGATGCATTATCCACCATCTATTCTGGAATCGGAAGAGGAGACTCATCTTTTGGGCATGCTTTATTTATATCTCTAAAGTCCACACAGACACTGATTTGTCCATTTTTCTTCTTAACTAGCATTATACTAGCCAACCACGTAGGATATTGTTCTTCCTATATGAATTTAGTGTTTATTAACTTCTTGACTTCATTTATAGCTTGTTGTTCAATATCAAGATGCATTCTTCTTTAAGCTTGCTTAACTGGAAAACTGTAAAATCTAGGCCCAGTTTATGTACTGCAACTTCTGGCACCAATCCGAGCATTTCCTCATAACTCAAAGCAAAACAATCTTTGAACTCTGTCAACAGCTTAATCATATTCATAGATTCTTCTTCACCAAGTAGAGAGCTAATAAAAACTGGCCTCAGTTCCTTTTCGGTACCCAGGTTAATTTGTTGTAACTCATCTACTGTTGATTTAATCTCTTCTTCAAATTCAGGTGGGCATCGTCAATTGTAGACTCTTCATAGTTGTTCAGAACTTCCAAACAATCTTTTTCATGTTTATTAATAACAACTAAGCAAAATTCTGTATCATCAACAGGCCCTACTATGACGAATCCAAGACCTTTCTTGGAATTAAAGACTTGATTATCATTATTCCAAAGTTTCTCAAAGTATTGTGATTAATTTTTTGACCATTGCTTAGGTACCAGACCACGCTGAGCAAGATTTTGAACGCAATGCAAATACCAATCAATAGGTAATTCCATTAATTCAGAAGAAAGCTCATCTTCTAGTTCTACATTGATTTCAAAACTAGAGGATGAAGAACCATGATGAAACTTAATTGCTTTCATACCTGCACTATGTACCTCTTTGATCATCTGACCCTCATTTTTATGAATATAAATCGGTGTGAGGGCCATAGTTTGTACATTGCGATTAATCCGATCTTAAATTGAACCATAATCACGTTTCTCTTCGTCTTCTAAATCAATTTCTAAAAGAGGTTTCTTTTGATTAATCATCGTTACACTTTTCCTTATTTTTTTCTCTTCAAAACTGTCTTCCAAACCAATGTTGATGATTGGACTCTTTTGTTCAACAATTTTATCGTTCCTTCCGTGACCTCGTCCCCGGCCTCGACCTTAGATACGAGTTCTAGAGGAATTCTCACCCTCTTGTTGTAAAGGGGTAATAGAAGATTGTTGAATCATTATCGGATGACCTTGTCTTTGTATATCTTCTGGACCCTTTACGTTTCTTGTAATATCATCTTGAAGCGTAACATTTTTTTTCAGAGTAGTGTAGTAATTGACATCTTCATGAATGCCTATTTCATGAATCGAAAATGGTTGTAGATCTCCCTTTATACAATATTCTTGTCCTTCCAAAAAATACTTTATGCATTGTTGTAATGATGAAGGAACTAAACTGTTCTCATGAATCCAGGGTTGGCCCAAGAGAGCATTGAACAAAGTCTCAGAATCAATGATATGGAATTTTGCAGTTGTTACTAATTTTCCAATTCTCATCAGTAATGTAATTAATCCAAGAGCTCTTTCCCCTTTCTGGTTAAAGCCTCTTAACATCATCTTATCAGCAGTCAATTGTCTTGTGTCTATGTCCAAATATGTCAAAGTCCGTAAACTCATTATATTAATGGATGCCCCTAGATCCACTAATACTCTGGAGAGCATGAAGTTGTCGATGTTGACAGAAATATACAATGGACGATTATGATCAGCAGTCCCAAGTAGTAAATCATCATTTGTGAATGTTATTTTTGCTTGTTCTCTTAATGAACAAACCTCATCTGGGGAAGTACTAGCAAGTTGAGCTAAATAGATTTCTGGATCTAGAAAAGCTTTTATTAAAGCTTCTCTCATTTCCTTTGATAGGATTAAGGCATCATATATACTCAACTTAGCAGGTAATTTCCTAACATGACCTATTACATTATAGTCCACTTTAATACTTGTTTCCTCGTCTCCATTTTGGATTAGTGTTTCATCGATCGGGGGACTGGATTATCCTAAATAATTGTTTGTTTCATTGCAACCTTTGAACCCATTCTTGGAGGTAGTACTTTTCCGCTTCTCAAATTTATTTCTGTCACCTCTTCTGAATCGTACTTGACTTTGAAATTGCCTCTAAATGAGCTGGAGTAATTGATTCTTCTAGGATTCCTTCTGAATCCGAAGACTCCAACTCTATTGCAATCAGTGATCCATGAAACTAAAAAATGGGTGCATCTTCTTCTGAATCATAATTATTATCATCTATATTTTCTCCTGGTTCACCGTCACTTGTGTCAGAACTCGGTACGATTTGAGAATCATTAGAAGGATTGAGATGAGTATCGGGATTAGGTGAGACATCCCCAATTATACCATCAATAGAAACAGTCAGAACGTAGCCAAAGTCAAATTCCATAGTATTGTGTGCCCCTTGTGGAGCAAAGAAGAAATCATACAAAGTTAGTGGTTTGAGAGATTTCTCTCCCGAATCCGTAGTACCTAATCTCAGATGATCGAGTGTCATTTCACATTTCGGCTTTTCAATGGGTTTTTCAGTCTTCTTCGAATCTTCTTCTACCGTAATTGACAATACTGGCTTAACAGGTTCTCGATCTTTAATCGCGGCTTGTACTGAAGTATTCTGAATTTGATTCAGTATTTTCTTTGAAGACTTTTTTCCAAACTGTATTCCACCCGTCTTTGACTGCGTAAGGATCGATCATAACAGTGGGATCAACCGAAACTGTATTGATTGAACCTTGTCCAAGCTCTTTCATATACTCTTTCAGGATCATTATGTTCCCATCCTTGAGATTATATTGCAACCAATCCTTGAAACAAAAGCAATTCTCCAGAGTATGTCCAATCATTCTATGATTTGGGCAATATAATGGGTGATCATTCTTATCAACCTCATCGGGATTCTTTGGTTCTGGCAAGCTGAATCCTAATTTCTTGATCAGATTGCGGAACATTTTACCAACAGCTTCATCTTTAAAAGGATATAATTTGTTCAAACGCTCTATTATTTGTCAGATAAGTCCTCTGTTGGGATGATTGTGTACGGTATTGCTGAGGAGGCTGATGTTTTGGTTGTGGTTGTTCAAATTTTATCTCCAATGGCTGCTTACCCTTATCAATAGTCGCAACAGTCCTGAACTTTTTATCGAAGACTTTTGCGGGTCGCTGTTTTTCAAATTTATCAATGAAACCAAGTTGTTTTGCTTTCTCTTGAAGACTCCCGGCCTTACTGAGTAATTTTTCAAAAGTTTTAATCATGAACCCCTTGAGGAGGAAAGCAATTGGTCCATGAATACTCTTCAATAGGATTTCAATCGCATGTAGTTCTTGAAGTTGCGGTTTGCATTTCATGCTTAGATTCTTCCAACGCAGAATGTAATTCATTAGAGTTTCATCTGTTCTTTGTTTCTCGATCACTAAATCTCCAACAATGATATGGTGTCGAGCCCCGACAAATCATTTAATGAAGAGATCTTCCAATTCTGCAAACATCTTAATGGAACCATTTGGTAATTCTGCATACCAATCAAATGTCACTCCTGATAGGCTGCTGACAAACTGTCGGAAGAGTAGAGCATCATTTCCCCCTACATTGCAACAACTGGTGCGAAAATGTGCCACATGTTGTCGAGGGTTTTCTGTTCCATCAAAAGTTTTAAACAGAGGTGGTATAAAACCCTTGGGATATTGCACGACATCAAATTCTTCAGGATATGGTTTACCCTCTAGAATTGATGCATCGCCTTTGGATTGTATCAAGGTTTCTTTCACCTGTTGTTTTATCATACTTTTAATGTCCTTCTCCGGTATAGAATTCTGGACATGATCTTTCTTACCCTGTTCTTCTTTATTAACAGAAGTGGATTTCTTTTTGTTATTGTTGATCTGTACCACGTCCGGTTGGTTTACCTCAACAAGCACTCTCTTTAGAGACTGTGGCTGGCTTTGTAAAGTCATAATAGCAGCCATCATTTCTTCCATTTTTGCTTTCATGTACTCCATCTACTCATCTTTTTGCTGAGTAATCTTTTGCAATATTTCCACAACACTCTCATCTCCTGGTGCCTATCGTAAGGATGAAGATGCTCGGGTTTCCACCACATTTATCTCAGTAAAATCTTCATCCATATAATCAGTAAAATCCTTTTCATCATCCAATTCATCTTCCCTTTCTTCTTTAGAAAACTGCTTAACATTTATGAGCTTTTCAAACTTTATCTCAATTGGGTCTTTTTTAGACACCTTAGGATCAGTCTGTAACAACTAACAAGCAACGTTTTCAACGACAATCATAGCGGGCAACACATCACATGTGGAATTTTCTCCAGAATTTTCCATCATGGGCTCTTCTGTATGTGTTGGTTCAACGACCTTAGGCTGCCACACAATTTTCTCAAAAATAAGTATCTTGGGGTCGAGTGACTTATTGGTGACATCGATACGCTGCGAATCGGTGGGCCCCCTAGTGTCTGAACTAGACACTTTACCAGGTAATCTTTTGTTGTTCTTTGATTTTTCTGACCATGGTAAGGGCTTATCCTGTACCCTGGGTACACTTATTCTTGGCCCAAGATGATATTTAATGGGTTTTCGTCCCCTAAAATTTGGGAAAGAATGGTAGGAGGAGTGATGGCGACAGAAATGGGAGGAACACGGGCTCTTAAACGTTGTCTGATAGGAATCCTGGGTGGTTGTTGAGTGGTAGAGGCGGAACTTAAATGACGATCATCTGAACGGACTTTTTGAGAGGTTTACAGAAGCAGACCTTCTCGCATTCCCTCAAATTTCTTCGCAGGTTGCGAAACGAACCTATCGTTCTTCAGTATCTGTCTCCTCATCTGGGGTGACACGGTGCCTCCCATCCTATTAAGGATTTCATCAAAAAAACATCTTTCTTTCTTTGCCAGCTTCTCAAAGACCATACGAACTTGCGTTAATGGTACGAATCCTTTGGTCTTTACTTGATTATTATGGTGATAGAATTGAGACGGTGCAGCAGCGATCTTCTGAACATCCTCTTCATCAAGAGCAGCAGACAATGGATGAAACCTGCTCCCTCTTAAGAGAGGGGAGGTCTCGAGAAAACCAATTTCTTCATCTTCATCCAAGGAAATCGAAGTAACAACCCTAGCAGCTTTCAGTTTGTTGATCTTAGCTATTTTTCGGTTCTTGTTCCTTCTCTAAGTCCTGGTTTAAGGTGCAGACCTCGAAATAGACACTATTTCAAACACAAAAGGTGTCGTCAAGAACGTCAAACCCTCCACAGCGACAGGCTCGCCATCTACCTAAATCTCCTTCCCTTTAAGTCGAGCGGGGAAAGTGACGGGTGCAGTGACTAGAGCGATGGGGATAGTTACAGTTGTCTCCACGGTATCCTTGAAAATTTTAGCAATCTTTGTAACAGTAGCAAAGTTCTTCTCCGCTGACAACCTTTTCAAAGGTGAGAACTCATGAGTCAACTTCAGGTTAAATTCCACTATGGGCTCCACCATTTCAGGAATTTTATTTCTCAGTACAATGACGGTAATGTCTCCAAACTTAATGTCAGTATTGTCAAAATCTTGTCCAAAGCGAATGACGGCTCTATCAGGCAGCTCGTTCTTATTTACAGCCAAGTCCATGCCAGTGTCGAAAAAGAAGATTAACTTTGGTGTATTCATTTCATGTAATTTCAAATTTTCAGAAATTAGTCTCACGATGCTTGCAGCCATGGTTGCAGAAATTTAGGATGACTATCTTGAATCAAATCAAATCATTTAACTGGGTGTCTCTTTTGAGATTTATTCAAAAAAAATTCTTTATATATATACATCTTAAGCTTGATTTATAGGTTTTAAATAATCAAATCAAAATGTCATAAATAAAGGAAAGAGTAGGATATGTAGGACAAGTGTTCTTGATTTAAAGAGAAAGCTTCTCGAATCAAATTCACTCCTACGAATCATCTCCTAACATCTCACACCTATTGGGAATCCATTCTTTTTATAATTTAAAGATTCCGGAACCTTTCTGTTTATGGGTAATTAAACAGCGGCTTTAGAATCAAAGGAATTGACAATACCTACTCAAGGAAGAAATGAGTGAAGTATGTCAACAGAAGAATGATAGTTTGACCAATTAGGGGTATGGGCACACTACCGATGTTTGAAAGAAAAACCTCTTGATCAAAATGAAGATATGAACTATTCCCCAGCAGAGTCGCCAGAAATTGTCAGCTATTTTTCTTTCAGAAATAAGATTTTAAAATTTAAATTTGAAAGTTAATATATGTATATAATATAATTTTAATTTTTGAGAAAATGGTATCTTTTAATTTTTTGAAAAATGATGAAACCAGATAGACCTCATATATCTAATAGTTTAAACAGCTGAGCACGATACCATAAATAATATATTATCCTGAAGGATGGACATATCTCTTATTGGTAGGCTTAACTATCTAAACTTAAAAGTTTATGACTCTATTTTGGTCTGCGAAATTTATAGCCGACAAATTCTCCTATCTAATATACAGATTATATAGGGTTTAGATTAAACTGGGTTCTTAAATTCCCTATAGGAGCAAGCCCCTACAGTTAATTACATCTTAGACAATCGAAGTCACCTAAGAAAACTCTCGATAATGATCAGGGGTTTTGTCTTCAAGGATTCAACGTTCAAGTTTCCACGATTGTTTATAATAAAAGTCAAATGGGATAGGTTCAAATAGGAACAGTCTTTTATAGAATCCAAAGGAACGAAAAGTAGGAGATGTCGAAGATACTGAAGGAGATTCAATAACATCTCAAACTAATCTACGGTTTGGCTTTACGTCTTTGAAAGAGAAATTATTTGATGTTTCAGTCCTGCAAATTATTTAGATGTTCAGGACTTGTATCTGCACATCATATGCAAATAGTCCGAGAAAATGTGAGGATTTATATCGTACTAAACGACGACTTCGGAAGCCTAAAAAGTTTAGGACTTATATTGTACGATATAAAAAAATCGTAGAAAGTCCTAAAAGATAATGTGAGGATTTAAGTCATGCCAAACAAACAACCTCGACGTCCTATAGGTATGTTATTTAAATCTATTGAGGTTCTGCATAAGCTCATCCTTCCGTCTTTGGTAGTTGTCTCGACCGTTGTCCGGAGATGAATCGTCAACCGACGACATCTTCGTCTCATTCTGAGAAGAGGGGAGAGAGAAGAGAGAATAATAAATAAATAAATAAAACCATGCTTGAACGACCTACCCTAGGGGATTGCACAAACATACTAGAGAGGTAGCAGCTAAAGCGTGAATACTGGTAAATGTATACAGTACAACAAAGAACAAACAAAGAGACTATGCTATAAGATGTGGTAAGAAAATGCATGGGACATGTAACAAAGTACAATACAATATAAAATAAAAGAAGTATGAAAATAAAGTGCGAAAATTAAATAAATAAAAGCATACTTGATCAAATTCTGCTAAAGCTTCAAAATAGATTGCAATTGTATGATATAAATGGGTCAGGTAAACATTTGCATATTATAAAAGAAAAGTTAAATGATGAGCATATGAAAGTCTCAAGATGGGATATTAGATTTCAATTTGGGGATAGGCTCATACTAGACCCCTTTTTCTCTTTATCTTGATCCCATAGGCAACTGATATATCGAGGTCAACCTATCAACATCAACTAGAGGCCACCAACGAATCACCCCTATAATCAGAAAGTTTTAAACCCTATCATTTGAAGAATATTTGAATAGAGTAGTATCTAAACTCATCAAAGTGTGGTGCACCTATACATGAAATGTAGTATCTAAACTTATCAACATACAATACATGTGTATGTGAAATGTAGTATCTGTCATGCAGGGCGTAGTGTGTGAACTTTATAGTGTGTATGAGTGTAGTATCTATTTCTTTTGCGAGTGTAATATCTATGTAAAACTTGTAGTATCAATACATGATATGTAATATCTGTCATGTAGGGTATAGTGTGTGAATATTGTGTCTGCGGTATAAAAAGATGATATGATGATACTTAAATCCATCAAATAAAGGTATATGGTGTATATGTATAAGGTGTGCAAGATGTACTATATGATGTATGAAATGTACATGTAGGTGATATCCAATGTATGCGTGTATTAGTCAGGCTATGATGTCTACGGTGTAGTGTCGTATCTGTTCTTTCACGATTGTAGTATTTGTGGGGTGTTTGTAGTATATGTTCTTTTGTGAGTGTAGTATTTGTGCAGTGTTTGTAGTATATGTTCCTTTGTGAGTACTGATTCTCGAAACTTTTGAAAAAGGGTTAGAGCTGTTGACGATCTAGGGGTGAAAGGGCATCACACTAATTGGATATTGATTTTATATTTCAACTATAAACTAAGCTGTCAAATGGTTCTTTTCATCATCGCCTGTTGCCCCTCATCCCGAAATAATAAGCCACCTCAATATTTCATATGGTCATCTAACAAGATTTCATACATTCCATATCAAGAAAAAAAAGAGGTATTTATTTGAGCATTTCCATAACATCTACATCTCACTTTTAAGCTCAAATTGTGAAACTATGCAGCATATGATCGTTGCATGCTCTATCAACTTTCCAAAGATAAATGTGCTTAAACCCTCATATAATCAAATTCAAACTCATCAAATTTGTGTAACCATAAAGCCAATTCCAGCAATACTTTAAGGATTAAGTAAATATTCCTCCCAAGTTTCAATTTATGCATTCAAATAAGGCAACAAAAGGTATGGAATTACATTTCCAAAACAAATATTCGAATCGAAAATATTCCTTTATTTCATGCATTTGAATGAAGCAGCAATGAACATAGAAATCTGCCCCTATCTGTTTATTTAAAATCAAATAATCGATCTCAATATATCTTCAAACAGAGGGAGCAAGAAGTATGGAAAGTCGCATCTCCAAATAAGCATTTAAATTTCAAAGAAAGATAATCCAATACATGCTCGACTAAGAGCAGCAATAAGAACGAAAGCTGCGATTCAAAATTAGTTCCCAAACCATAAAGATAATCTCCAACATATATTTAATCAAAAGGAATCAAAGAGATAAAAAATTGAGCCTCAAATGTAATTTTCAAACCAGGAAATAGTTTCCAGCTGGTATTTAAATAAGGGACAGCAAAGAGAGCAAAAATTGAGCCCCACATGTACTTCTGAAACAAAAAATAGTCTCCAACATGTATTTAAATAAAAGGGAAGCAAAGAGAGCAAAAAAACCGAGCCCCACATATACTTCTCAAACCAAAAAAATAGTCTCCAACATGTATTTAATCAAAAGGGAAGCAAAGAGAGCAAAAACCAAGCCCCCCCCACATATACTTCTCAAACCAAAAAATAATCTCAAACATGTATTTAAATAAGGGGGAACAAGGGGAGCACTAAACAAAGCCCCTAAATATCAGATAAATCCATGTGCATCCACTTCAAACTGAAGAAACCCGAGAGACTCAAAACAAAAGACCCTATCAATTAATAAGTCCAAAATTTATCTTTCGAGCACAGTATGAATGAAAGGAGAACAAAGCATTCAACATTAAGTAAATCCAGAGTCCTTATTTGATCAAGTGATAAACAAGAAGCTTAGAATAGATTCTCTAAAATCAAACAACTCCAACCACATTGATTTCAAACTGAAGACAACCAAGAAGCTCAAAACAGAAGCCCCAATTAATCAAATAAATCCATAAATCTCCATGTTAAAACAATGTAGCGAGAAGATGGAAATTAAAAAAACTAAAACAACTCTCAAAGTTTCAATATACTTTCCTAGCCAAAAGAAACTGCAGCCCAAAGACTAAAATAGTTCAAAAGTTTCGTATAAAGCCTATGTAGTGACGAAAACTACTAACCAGTACTCAACATAAAGAACCCACAAATAAGGACTCATGACTAGGGACAACAAATGAAGAAAACCATCAACCAATGATTCCAACAATGACTAAGGATCCAAACACAACCAAACTATAACTAAGCCCAATAAAGGCCAAGAGCATAATATAATTTCCTTGAAATTAAACATAGTCTTAAGCTAAACCCATCCTAACATAGAGCTAAATCGAGCCCAGCAAATGACCAAAAGAACAAGCCACCACCAAGCTAAAGCCGAACCACCAAAGAGATACCCAAATTATTAAATATTTTCAATACTTAAATTTAAATGAAGGGGGCGGCAATAAGCAGAACCGAGCCCAGCATAAGGGGTAAGCTGAACTACCAAGAAGAAACAAAACCGAGCTCCAAGTTGATTATCCAAAAACATCAAAATACTTCAATGGTTGATATTTGAGTAAAGGGACAACAGGAAGCACGAAATCAAAATCCCAAAATTAAATGAATCCGCAGATCTTCATTTTGAAAAAGAGAATAACCGAAATGCATAAAACAAAGCCTTTAAAATCAAGCAAAACTAAATGCCCAACCAAGGAGCTTGAAATAGAATCCCCTATGAATCAAATAAATCCAAGGATCCCTATGCTAAAGTAATGCAATGAGAAAATAATAATTAAAAGAATTCAAATATTTTTAAGGTCCCAATATATTTTTCTAGCAAAAGAAACCCTGGTTCAGAGGCTAAATAATCCATAAATTCCAAAAACCCATGCAACGAGGAGAGCTATAAGTTTAAAAAAATTCCAGATAGATGTTCATAAGAAAGTTTTATTTCTCCGTCAAAGAGATAATCAAACTAATATCTCAATCCCATTTGATCTATCCATTTCATGATTAAGAAGATATTATCGCATAGACAATCAATCCAATGATTAAACAACATAAATAAAGTCTAAGCTTAACTCCTTGCTAATACAAGAATTAGAGGAGTAAGAAAATCCGGGAACAGAAACTCCCAACAAAGAAAGAGCTATCAACACTGTGTTTCTCCAAAATCTCCCCTCCCATGGGGTATTTATTAGTAGAGATGAGAGAAAGGCGCACCGGTGGTGAGCATCGGGATGGTGAGAAGAATCACCCACGAAGAGTACTTGTCCTAATGAGATTCAAAATAGGAAGGTTTCTAGACTCTCTTAGGTGGGAAAATCTGTTAAAAAGGGCTACCGGCGAGGCTACCGATTAGGCTATCGGTGACGAGGGCTCAGAAAGGAATGGGATGACCTACAAACCGGCAAGGGGACTTCACAGTCCGGCTAGGGCAAATAACAGGCATGAGGGAGAGTTTAAAATTAGGTTTTTTAAAAGAATATCTTTTATTAAAAAAACTTTATCATATATATATATATATATATATATATATATATATATATATATATA
>JXCR01125224.1:67950-98275 GCA_002079205.1 Phalaenopsis hybrid cultivar
ATATATATATATATATATATATATATATATATATATATATG
This sequence comes from Phalaenopsis hybrid cultivar, assembly GCA_002079205.1. Lineage (NCBI taxonomy): Eukaryota > Viridiplantae > Streptophyta > Magnoliopsida > Asparagales > Orchidaceae > Phalaenopsis > Phalaenopsis hybrid cultivar. The sequence continues at coordinate 67,992 of JXCR01125224.1, forward strand.
TCCATTTCGTCATCCAGAATCATTGGGACAACTTCGTCGTCGATCGCGTCAAATTAACTTTGATTCGTGCGTGGCAGGACAAATGAACTTATTTTGACCCGATCAGAGTCGTTTAACGAGTATATTATTGATTGGTCCTCACATAAGTGACGACTAAAGTCAAACATATCGCTTCTAGTGGCAAGTCAAACATTGCACGAGTTACGGTGTCCACCTACATCTTTCAAATTTCTATAGGAGCTCAATTTGAGCTTCAATATGTCGGCTTTTGATCGACTCAATTGAATGTTGAGGATCTAAAACTGTCCATATGAAACTACAAAGAGTGAGGAAATGGCTTGAATTTTGAAAAGGGGGGTGAGTCCCAGTCCAGTCCTCTAAGAGAGTCAAAACAGAGAAATCTTAATTCTAGATCCTAAGGTATTTCAATAATGGAAAAGAAGACCTTAAAAAATGAGGTCAACACTTATGTTCTACCTAAAATGAACCAAAGTGACCATGTACTTTAGGTTCTACCAGCATTGAACCAAAATAACCTTATACCTTAGGTTCTACATATATTGAACCTAAATCACTCCATACCATAGGTTATACCTAAATTAAAATAAACTGACTCTACTCCTTAGGTTATACCTAAATTGAACCTAACTGATGTTATACCTTAGGTTCTACTTAAATTGAATTGTCGGCACTTTTTTTGGTTGGAGGAGTTGCCCGTTGGAAGCTGTCGGCCGCCAGAATCAAAATCCTGTCGCCCGCTTCAGAAGGACATTTAAATTTACATATATATGTATATATATAAAGCATTTTATGTCTTATATTTTGAATGTTGTAGTGGTGAATTTTATCATAATTAATTTTAGTTTTGGTTGACGACTATTCTAGCAGCTTTGGTTTTCATGCAGGGTAACATCGTTGTTTAACATGCAGGTTTGTGTTTTTTGTTCATACATGCAGGTGAGTAAGTACAGTAACGTACTAAAAAGTAAAGTACAGGAAAGTAAAAAAATGCAGGTAAGTAAATCATAATAAATATGTATTTGGATGGTCTTCTCGTCATCTTCAACTGAAACTCAAAATGTATGTGAGAGTATTTATACATTAAAAGCATTTTATGTAGAACTTGCAGGTAAGGTTCTGGTGATCTACCAAATCCTAAATCATGTCTTGGTGATCCCCTATTAATTCATTTGAGGATTATTTCATTAAGCAAAACATACAAAGTTTAGTAAACCTCTGAGGAATCTAGAAGGTTAGAAGGAAGAAGCAGGTCCATGCTTCCCTCTCACCGCCTGGTGAAAAGTCTTGAGCTCATTTAAACTTATTATATTGCTTAATAATTTATCCTGTAAATACTTCTAGTGTTCAATGAATATCAATGTTTCAACTATCCCTAAGAGGAGGGTGATTATCATTTATCATTTAATTTGAGAATTATGTGGGGTTTAGGGTTTACGGTTAAGGGTTTACGGTTTAGGGTTTAGTCCTTAAAGGGGCAAGTTAATGTTATTAAGACACTTGGCCAATTTTAGTTTTAACTTGGGCTTGTAGTGTTTTAAAGGTGTTCAATTTCTAGTTACATTCACTTTTCTAATTCTCATTTAACTAAGTTTGATTTAGCTTGGGGTCACTACTAAGCCCTTAAGGCCTTGGTGGATACATTAGTAATTTTTGAAAGAAATTGAAATTTATGTGATAGTAATTCATCATAAAAACATTTGAATGTCATTTGAACACCAAATAGGGGTATTAAATTAGTGAGTTATTGACATCCAAAATCATACCTCTAAGTCTAGGATCATTTATTTTAATAGACCTCCAAATTTTAATGATTTAGAAGATTTAGGAAATTGAAAATTTATCCTTTAATTAAAAAAAGTGAGATTGATTTCTACCAATTAATTTCCTATGTTTCAATCACCTAAACATGTTAATTAAGATCAACGATTGCCCATTTCCCTTTCTTGAATTAAGCCAAAATGTTAATTAAGACCAAATTTCCAAAATTATACCTTTGCCCTAAGGCTCTATCACTTCATAATTCATCAAATTTAATTCAAATGACATTGGAATTTTTATCATACCCCACTCATGGGTCAATTAAGATATCAGATGAGAAAATGTGATTTTTCAAAATTTAATTTAATTTATACAATTATTTACATGCAAAAAGAGGATTTTTCAAAGAAAATTTAATAACTTGACTAAGACAAAGCCTAATCACTTGAAATTTTTACTGGAGATATAAGTAGACTAGAGAACTATTTAGACCAAACTTCATAAATTTTTGAGTCTTATTTGAATTATCAGAATTATATTAATTTCTGAAGTATTAATTAATTATAAAATATTTTAAATATGAAAAATTAGGTTTTACATCTTTACTCTCTAAGATCAATAAACTCAGAAAAACAAATTTCATATTTTTATGATTTTTCTTTGAATTTTTAGAATTACTTTAGTGAGAAATTAAAGAAAATCCTTTTTTAGCCTTTAAAAAATTGTTTTAAGCTCTAGAATTCAATATATTCACTTACAGAATTAGAAAAACTATTTCAATTGCTCCTAAGTGCTTAGGAAATAAATTAGAATATTTCCATGAATTTTATTAATTTTTTATTATTTAAATATTTAAAATATGCTTAAAAAATGAATTTTTTTATTTTAATTAAAATTTTATTTTTAGAAATTTTCTCTGACCATAAAGAGCCCCCAAAACCAATTTCATAATATTTTTAGTTGTATCTTAATTATTATGATTATTTTGAGTGTTAAAAATGCCATTTAACTTAGAAAATCAAATTAGGTTATCAAATGAACTTCAAATTTTTTGAAACATTTATGTGGAGTCCTCTAAACTTTAAAATATAGTAGAGAATTAAAAGCAAGTCATTTAGACATTTATTTTTCCCAAATTAGTTTCATTTGTGCTTTAGGGTTTTGTGTAAATGGCTTAGCCCATGACAAATTTTTCTTAGGGTTTTCTGGTCACAATGAACCTACCAAAATTTTCTTACATTTTTCTAAGCAACATCCTAATTATTATAATTAATTTTTTAAATCAGATGCATAAACTTGAAAAATATATATATCTCTATCTAGGGGTCTCCTTTGACTTTGACAAAATCAGGGAATATCCCCCATGACAGAGGCAAGAATATACCAAAATATCAAGCCATGGTGAAATACTTGAATGCATGGAGAATCAAGATACTTAGAACAATATTTAATTAATTAATAATAAAATAATCATTAAATAAATTTCAAACCATTTTCACATTGTTCTCCTCTATTCACTGAGCACTACGATATGTTTATTTTAATTTTGTGATTTTTCTATGCAAAGATATGATTTTTCAAAGTTATGGGCATTTAAATAAATAGAAAAATCCCTATTTTTCTATTTAAGTGACACGGTGCTACATCAACCTACGGCGGCTCTGAAGCTCAATGCAGCGTTCTCTGGTTCAGCACTGTTGTCCACCTCAGCGCTGACTCAGCCCGCGGTTCATGTATGAAGGTGTTGTCCAGCTCAATCTCTTCCATTCATTCGATACACACTCGATCGAATGGCTCCCCGTCATCGTCCCTGATAGCCAAAACCTGTGACCGTTAACCTTAAACCTTAAGATCTCACTCATTTCTCAACCAAACTCTTTCGGGTTTGATCCTATAAAATCATCTAAGTGAGATGAACATATCCATAAGGTAAACATGCCATTAAATTGGATCTATGCAAGTGTAGAATCAAAATAATCTTGGGCCGGTGGGGAGGTTTATACCTTTGCTCTAAGAAGGGAAGCTTCAGTCAGAGGTGTTTGACACGTTCGTGGAGGTCCAAGGAGGCTAGGGATGAAGCATCTTATTGTGGTGAAATGCCTAGATCAAAATTTGATCAAGGCCGAATTTGGGTGTTGATCAAAGTCTAGGGTAGAGGGCCTCTATGAAGGGGCTTTGATGGGGGAACTTCCTCTCTTAGTGTAGGGATGGTGTGGGTGAGTTTAATTTGATTTTGATGGAGTTTCAGAGAGTGTCTTATTTCTGCCTTAATTTTTAAGTTCAAAATTAGGGTTGCACAACGAAAATTAGGGCAAGAGGATAGTGGAGCTGAGCTTATCTAAGCTGTGAGAGTAGTTTGGAATCAATTGGATAGAGTTTTGTTAAGGTTAGTTTTGACCTCTCTTCTAGCCGTGAGGGATGGCTGCTTAAATAGAGGAGCCATGGAGCTTAAATTGGGCTAGCCAGTGAGTTAGCCCAACTGCTTAAGTGGAGAGAAGAAGGCCTCAAGAATCTAATTCGGACAGCTTAGATGGGCTTAATTGTGTGTTTGACCATTTTTGGCCTTCTCAGGTTGGTGTTTTCCTGCGACCCAGGTGGCGGTTGGCCAAGGTTCAGTCACTTCTTGGCTCAGGGAGGTCAGCGGGTGTTTAATTATAATTTAGTCCCATATGCAAGAAATGATGGAAGAAATTTTGTGGTTAAGGCCTAAAAATGGGAATGAATCCCTTAATTTAGGGTTCTATTGGTCCATAGCTTGTTTGGGTGGGCCAAAGGGGTTTAACCTATTTAATAGAGTGTGATTAGTGGCTGTGGAGTGATCATAAATTTTTATATGTAAGGATTTTTGAAGTTGACACCATTACATCGCAAAAAACTTGATCCTTATTTGAAAAGTAAGTTGTGTAAAATATATATAATTATAGGCAACAAATAATGGGAATCTATGCAAGTATACGTATCGTTATCAAGTAATAATGGACTTTCTATTTAAGCCCCAAATATCGATCCGACGGGGAAGGTGTAAGTTAGCAGTGATAAAATTTAATAGGAAATTTATAAAAAATAAAACGAAATCACTATCATTAATTTTGATGTTAAGATATTAACCAAACTAAATTACTTTAAATATTAAATAATAATCTAAGAACTACGTATAGGTAATGAAGATTTATTATGTGAAAAAGCATCCTTCCCACAACAATGAAATTCTGGTGAATGAGATGAGATAAATGTTTTTAATATGTTTTGTGCCAAATAGGAGCAATTTTAATTCTCTACACTAATACAATGCATAGAAAACTATTGGTTAATCTTAGGTTTAGTCCCTAAATCCGTGGCTATGCTAGGAGGATACCAGCTCCCACTCTAGAGCTCACACTTCCCTTTACTTGAAGGCTAACTCTCGCTTTAGTTTCTAAACATTAAGACCAAATTGAGGATTTTATTCTGTCACCCTAAAGATTCTCCAATTTTACACCCAACAAAGAATATTTCCCTATTTATTTGCACTAAATTTCATGAATGAATTTCACCTTCATGAAATCAAATGTGATCCTCACTCTGTTGTAGAACTCTCACTCCATTTCCTAGATCATATATTTCACAACATATTTTAAAAAATCAATTGGCCAGACTGAAAAGTAAATTAAGTTTGGACTTAAAAAATCATCACAATTTATTTTATATTTTAATTATGGCACATTCATTTTATCTCTTCATTTCTCATATCTCATAGTAGAGGGAAAGATAGAGGGAACTACTCAGACTTCATGAGAAAGATATGACAAAACACAAATTTCAGAGTAGAGAGAAAGATAGAGGGAACTTCTCATACTTCATGAGAAAGATACAATAAAACACCAATTTCATATATAAAATAAACTTCATACAACACTAAATAAACAAATAAACTTATCTGGAACTCTATCTTAAAGCAAATCCTTTGTAGTCTTTTCTTAGAAATGCGGGAAGAAGAATTCTCTCACTTTTCTCCTTCTCCAACACTCTTACAGAAAATTTCACACAAAATCTTACTACAAAAACACTAAACTATGAAAGCAAAATCACTAATTGACTCTAATATGATAGTGGAATGGAATGATGTGGAGCGAAAAATGAACGTAGAGGAGCAAATTTTCTGATGAAATTCGGCCCCAAATAGAGCCCAAGGTCGGTTCTCTAAGAGGTGCCTCCAAAAATTTTTCAAAAAGTCATCTAAATACATCAAACCTTATAAAAATGGGGTCTGCACCGCCTTTGGTGTCGTCGGCGCTGGTCTGGTGCCGTCGGCGCTGCAGGCCGTGGGCGCTGCAGGCGCTGAGCATTTCTTCAAAAATGTCATTTTGACTCCAAATTTCACCCATTTTTCTTCCTTTTTGCTTTAAGCCCTAAAAATTAACACCCTATAAGAAAACATCAAAATACCTTCCATTAAAGTGCAATATCACCAAAACTAGGTATAAAATATGGGTCTAAAAATGCATATATTTTCGGTGTATCAAAATCCCCCAAACATACATGTTACTTGTCCTCAAGTAACTTCTCTACTACATAAAAATTATAACTTTTGGTAAAGAATTGAACTTTTAGAATTCCATATTTCAGTTTTCTAAATATAATTGTTTTAACTTAAGAAAAATTCAAGATAACTCCAGTTAATACTAAAGGTGTAAGGATATTCAGTAATTAAGTCTAAGGTTAACTTTTAGACTTCCTATACCTGTAGGAGATTCTGATTTTTGAACATAAATTTTGAAATGCTGCAGATGCTAATATGAAAACTACAAGGCTAAATAAATTAAATTGCACATAATATATATAAAATTTGCTGAGAAAGAGCTAATCACAATACATAACAAAGTGCTGAAAATAACAACAGAACTAAAATAAATTCTAAAAATAAAAATAGTTTTTCACATTACAATTTCACATAACATAACAATAGAGTCTCTACAATAACATAACACAAACAATACAATCACACAGTACAAACACATACAAACAAAGAAACAAAAAGATCAACAGTCATCATCTTCCTCATCATCGGCATCTAACTTGTGCTGCTGATACGAAAATTAAGTAGGGTGAATAGGGAACTGAACTGTATGGTCACCCTTCAGGTATCTCACTAAAGCATCATCATAAGGAGCATCATACTCAAATTTCTAGCAAATCAGATCATCGGTGTGAGCATTTCTGGCCTCCATATTATGCATCCTATGATCCATCCTAAAAATATCTCCTTATTGAATCATCATCTGGTCCAACAACTCCCTTTTGTTTGGGTCTCTTGAAGAATGCTCACTAGGGGTTCTAGAAGTAGAAAGAATATCATCGGCCTATCTTCCAGATCTCCAATCAACATGGGACTTAAAAGTCTTGATGTGGGCAGGCCCAATGGGTCTCTGAGGCTCAATCCTCTCCTCATCAGTTCTGAAATCAACTCCTGCATGTTCACAAAGTGTGTAAATCAAAGCAGGGTGTGCCAATCTACCAGTGGTCTCTCCCAAGGTAATAGATCAAGTGTCATATAAATGATAGAGCCTACATTTATATCCATCACTTTCTAATACAGTAGTTCAAGATGGCTCTATCATTGGTCAGTACACTATGATGATTCATTGGAATCATCCTCCCAGAAATAAAATAGTGTCAGTCTTTAGATACTACATTTAACTTAGAAATGGGAAATTTAACTTTAGCTCCATTTTTTATTTTCCAAGCCCCTTTTTCACTTGTCAGAAAAGAAATAACTTCATCTAAAGCCTAATTTGTAGAAGAAAAAGAATGATACTGTTATCTATACACATCTTCTAACTGATAAAATTCATTTATTTTTCTTGGAGTAAACTCCACCCTTTTTCCTTGAACAAAAACAAAATCATCAGAAGCATCAGGAATTTCATTAAAATCCCAGCTATCACATCGGCAGTAAAATAGCAGAAGTTTTCCCATTGCCGAGCGATAATCAATCGTTCAACCTCTCCTCCCGTATTTTTAAAACCTTGGCCTTGAATTACTTTTTTATTCTCTTGCAAACTATGAAATCGAGCACTGGATCTAAAGCTAACGAACCTCTACTAGTCATATTCTACTTTCTTTTGATCAATTTAGGTGTCATAAGAAATCTATAAAAATTTGAAAAATTTCAATTAAATCCCAAAAATTTTAAAAATTAAAATGTAAACTACTTTAAACTTAAATCGACTAATTAAGAGTTCTTTAGCAAAGCATTTTCTCAAAATTTCTTTAAAAAATTTCAAAATTTTGGATCTAGTCAATGTGAGAAAAATCTATGGTGAAAACCAAAAATTTTTACATTAAAGTTTAGCTCTTACCTATAAAACATGAAATCTGAAGTTTCTTTGCCTTAAAATCGCCTCAAATCCGCCCAAAATCAAGCACTAGGTGCAAAACCAAAGGTTAAAGGTGACTTAAGGGGGGTAAAAATGGAGGGTTACGATGAAAATCGCCAATTAAAGGGTTAATTCGCTGCTCTCCAGTTGAGGGCGCCATCTGCGCCAATGCCAGCGCCGTCGGCACTGAAGGCCCGAAATTCACTATTTTTATTTTTCAAATTTCCAGTTTCCTTTCAATTTTCTCTAAAGTGTTTAGTATTTTTAAAAATAAATTTTCATCTAAATTCATAAATACACATTTCACAAACAATCATTTTCACAAACAACAACAAATTATTTTTTATATATGAAAATACACTTTTTACAAACACATTTCACAAATTCATACCTATTAAACAAACTAATAATAAATCAGCGTTGAAATCAAGCCACAACACTAAACACTGACACAAAACTATACACATAATCAAAGTTCTGAATTCTAAAGCAAAAAAAACCTAAACTAAACCTAATTGAATCCATACAATTAGACTAAAACACAAACATTTTTAAGCAAGTAAGGAAATCACAATCTTTAATCATTCAGCCTCATCTTCAGTGCTTTCACCTCCTCTAATATCTCTAATAGATTGGTAATTAACATATAGGTTGTAGAAGGATCAGTACGGGAATTGATCTGTCGAATTTTCTTCGATCCACCCCTTTTCTTTAAACATCCGAACTAATCCTGCTTCTAAAGTTCCAGTGTAATCAAAATTTTCTTTCATTCTCCAATCTAGGTGATCAAAAAGGTACTTGAGATCTCCTACTGCATTCATAAATACTCTGAAATTCTCTTTCAATTTTCTTCAATTTCTTCTCTAAAGCAAGTGAACTTCCAACTGTTGGTGGCATTGATGGAGATGAAGCATGTAAAGAATATTTATAATAGAATTTAGTGCTTCATTTCCATTACCAACATACTGATCTTCAATAAGAATCATAGGCTCCCATGGTAGTAAAACTTTTTCCCAACTTTTATATGGCACTTGGGATTGACTGCAAATTAAAAAAATTATTGAAGGATGCCCAAGTCCATAAACTAGCCCATTCATAATGATTCCCATCACATATTTAAATATAATTGAACCTATATAAATAGGTTTCTCCATTTGAACATAGTAGTTTAAAATATCACTCTCCTTGGTGACTCTGCTGATCTTCATAGTAAAGAGTAATTTTGCACAAATAAAGAAATGACATTGTTTCAAAATTGGATTAATTGATGAAGTAGGAAAACTAATATATCCTTCATCTAGTACTTCCTACATATCACTTTCATCCATAAAAAAATTATAAATATCTTGCATCAAATCTTGCGTAGGAATGAAATTTGCATAATTACAGATTGGAAAATTTTATATCATATACAATTCATTAATCCTTATAGGAGTAAATGGTACAACCTTACATCGAACGAAGACAACTCCTTGGGTAATTCCATGTAAATTTTCATAGAACTCCTTCACTACAGGTATAATAGCCGTAGCGGTAGTGTAACACAAAACTTCCCATCACCCTTGCAGAATGATCTTGTCAACTAAAGCACTTGGATTGATCAACCCATGATTAATAAATTCTCTTTCCTTGATCAATCTCTTCTTCATAATAATTTTATCGTATAATCTCCGCGCATCGAAACTAATAAGCTTTCTTCTATTAAAAACTTCATACCTTGAATTATTTCTGTAATTGGAAGCCATGAAATCTGAAAATAGGAAGTTTATAGGCGTCCTAGGCAGTTTTTAGGACTTTAAAAACACCTCCCGACAGTTATTATGGAGCAAAATCAAGCCAAAGTCCGCCAAATGTTGCAGGAACCGTCCAACCATCCTCAGCGCCGCTGGCGCTATCTAGGGGCATTGCCGGCGTTGAGATCAATTTCCTTGGGCGCTGTCGGCGCGAGTGGCAAAATTTTTGCAATTTTTTAAATTTTTTGTTCAATTAAATCTCAAATTTTCTTCCAATAGCAATATTAGGCTTAATTTATAATAAATTTAATTGTGTAGGATTATTATCTACTAATATATAAGACACTTAACAAACTAAATAGTAATATATGAAAATATAAGTAAAGGTTACGTCCCATAAAGCGCTTGGTTTAATGTCGTCAGCCCGACATGCCATTTGTTTAGTTGGGTTGACTTAACATTAAATCTTCTTTAAATTGAGGTACTTGCCCTTCATAATAGTGTTTCAAATGATGCCATTAACTTTAAATATCTTTCCAGTGTTAGGATCTTTAATCACAATAGTTATATAATTATAGACTTTAATTACTTTAAATGGCCCTAACCATTTGGATTTCAATTTTTCTAGAAACAATCTCAATCTTGCATTATATAACAGAACTTTTTTTTCCAGGATCAAATTTGTTCTGAATAATCTTCCTATCATGCCATATTTTCATTTTCTCTTTATAGATTTTTGCATTATCATATACTTCATTTTTAATCTCCTCAAGTTCATTGAGTTGCAATAATCTTTTCTCACCAGCATCTTTTAGATTAAAATAAAAATTCTTTAATAGCCCAAAATGCTTTATGCTCTAATTCTACAGGTAAGTGGCATGTTTTTCCAAATATCAGTCTGTATGGAGACATTTTTATACTAGTCTTATGAGCAGTTCTATATGCCCATAATGTTGTGTCAAGTCTAGCTGACCAATCTAATTTATAAGGATTTACAGCCTTTTCTAAAATTCATTAATTTCACAATTTGATATATCTGCTAGATTACTAGTCTGAGGATGATAAGCAGTAGAGAATCTATGCATAATATCATATTTCTTAATTAATTTTTCGATTCTCCTATTCCTGAAATGAGATCCTCCATAAGTAATATTTATTCTAGGCAATCCATATCTTGTAGAATATTCTAAATTAAAAATTTTAGAAACAGTTCGAGCATCACATCTAGGTACCGAAATAGATTCAATCCATTTGGCATATAATTAACAGCAAGTAATATATATAAGTTTCCAAATGAAGGCATAAATGGTCCCATAAAATCTAATCGCAATAGCTTCAATCCATTTGGACATTTAATCAACAACAAGTAATATATATAAATTTTCAAATGAAGGCATAAATGGTCCCATAAAATCTAATCCCTAACATAAAAATTTTTTCAATTTTCAATGTGTAATTTAGAGGCATTTCATTTCTTCTAGATATTTTTCCTACACGTTGACATCTATCGCACATTTTAATATATTCATTGGCATTTTTAAAAATAGTAGGCTAAAAAATTCTAGCTTGTAAAATTTTATATGTAGTTTTATTTGTTCCTAAATGCCCTCCAAATTTAGAATCATGGCATTTTTCAATTATATGTTGAGTTTCTTCATAAGGCACACATCTTCTAATAATTAGATCTTTACATTGTTTATATAAATACGGGTCATCCCAAAAATAGTCTTTTGAATCATATATAAACATCTTTAATTGTGGATTTTCTATATCAGGTGGTAGAATATCACTTACAATATAATTTACTATATCAGCATACCACGTTACATTCATTTCATCAATACTATAATGCTCTAAAATTTCATTTGCAAAATTAGTTAATATTTCTATTTCTATTCTAGAAAAATGATCAGCTATTTGATTATCATTTCTCTTTCTATCAATCACAATAAAATTAAACTCTTGTAGTAGAAGTATCCATCTAAATAATCTTGGTTTAGCATCATTCTTTTGCATTAAATATTTAATAGCAGAATGATCTCTATGCACTATACGTTTAGTTCCAATTAAATAAGGTCTAAATTTATCAAAGACATAAATAATAGCTAATAACTCTCTTTCTGTAGTAGTATAATTAATTTGAGCCTCATTTAGAGTCTTTCTAGCATAATATATAACCTTAAAAACTTTGTCATCCCTTTGTCTTAATACAACCCCAATAACATAATCACTAGCATCGCAGATTATTTCAAATGGTTTATCGTAGTTAGGTGGTACTATTATAAGTGCGGTGACTAATTTTTTCTTTAATAATTCAAATGCTTTTATGCATTCTTCATTAAAATCAAATTTTGTATCTTTTTTCTAAAAGTTGGCATAGCGGCTTGTTATTTTTGAAAAAATTTTTATGTAGCGCCTATAAAAATTAACATGTCCTAGAAAGCTTCTCACCCCTTTAACACTAGTAGGTGGTGGTAATTTTTCTATAACTTGGATTTTTGCTGGATCTACTTCCATGCCTTTTTCAGAAATTTTATGCCCAAGTACAATACCTCCTGCAACCATAAATTTACATTTTTCCTAATTTAATACTAAATTAACTTTTTCACAAACTTCTAGAACTTTTTCTAAATTATTAAGGCATAATTCAAACAAAGTTCCAAATATGGAAAAATTGTCCAGAAACACTTCCATTCCATGTTCTATAAAATTACTAAAAATTGACATCATACATCTTTGAAATGTTGCAGGTGCATTGCATAGTTTAAAAGCCATTCTATGAAAAGCAAATGCTCCATATGGGCTTGTAAATGTTATTTTCTCTTGATCCTCTGGAGCAATTAGAGTTTGGTGATAACCGGTATATCCATCTAAAACACAATAATACTTATTCCCTGTCAACCTATCTGACATTTAGTCTAGAAAGGGCAAAGGAAAATGTTCTTTTCTGTTGGTCATATTTAATTTTCTATAGTTAATGCAAATTTACCAACCAGTTACTTTTCTTATTGGTTTTAATTCAATTTTCTCATTTTCTTCAACAATCACTCATCCTTTCTTCGAAACACAGTAAATTGGGCTTACCAAAACACTATCTAAAATAGGATATATAATTCCAGCATCTAACCATTTTACAATCTCTTTTTTAACAACCTCTTTCATATTGGGTTTAATCTTCTTTGAGGGTCAGCTTTATGTTCATATTGTTCATCTAATAAAATTCTGTGCATACAAATTGAAGGGCTAATTCCTTTAATATCTGCTAAAGTCCATCCAAAATACTTTTTATACTTTTTGAATTTTTATATTAACTTTTCTTCTTGAATTTCAGTTAACTCGGAAGATACAATAATAGGCAATGTAGATGATTCTCCTAAAAATACATACTTTAAATGGGCTGGTAATATTTTTAATTCAAGTTTAGGTGGTTTAATACTTGAATAAATAAGATTTTTACTTTCGTTTTCCATCAAGTCTAACGTTTCAAATTTGCACTTAATATAATCCAAATCTTCTTCTTTAACTTCATCTTCAGTTTCAAAAATTTCTCCTCGCTTAAATTTATCTTCAAATTCTTTCTTAAACTATTGATTACTTAAATACTCAGCTACTTCCATTCTAAAACATTCATTATCTTTTTCTATTGCAGGATATTTCATAGCTTTGGCTATACTAAATTTCACTTCTTCATAATTAACTCTCATTATTAATTCTCCTTTTTGTACATCTATTACAGTTCTTCCTGTTGCAAGAAATGGTCTCCCTAAGATAATAGGAATCTCTTTATCTTCCTCCATATCCAAGACTATAAAGTCTACAGGGAAAATAAATTTATCCACATTTACTAGTAAATCTGCTATAACTCCTTTTGGATAAGTTATTGATCGTTCTGCTAACTGAAGAGTTACAGCATTAGGAGAAATTTCTCCCAAATCTAAATGGTTAAAGATCGATAAGGGCATAAGATTGATACTCGCTCCTGAATCACATAAAGCCTTTCCATAAAACGTTTCACCAATTGCATAAGGTATAGTAAAGCTACCAAGATCTTTTTATTTTTAAGGAAGCTTTCTCTGGATAATAGCACTACACTCTTCACTGAGTGCAACGGTCTTATATTCTGTAAACTTCCTTTTCTTATTTATTACATCCTTCATAAATTTCACATAACTTGGCATTTGTTCCAAAGCTTCAACAAAAGGAATATTTATCGTTAACTTCTTAAGGATTTCTAAAAATTCTGTAGATTGTTTATCTTTATTCTTTTGCTTCAGTATTTGAGGAAACGGAGGTAATGGTTTTTCTATAGGAACTTGTGTTTGTTCATTTTCTTGTTGATCATTTTCCATTTCATCCTTCTCTTCATCAACTTCAGTTTCTCTTTGGATCCTTGTTTCAATTTCTTTTCCACTTCGTAATTAAATAGCTTTAATTTTTTCTTTATTTTGATTTTCTTGGATTAACTTCCACAGTACTCGAAAGAATTCCAGAAGGTCTGTTACTAAGTGCAGTAGCACATTTTCAATATTTATAATAGCAGCCCTTTGATTCTGTATTTGATTTCCCATATTCAACATCACTTCTTCCATTGTCAACTTCTTTTCCTTAACTTATGGGTTAGGGTTGGAGTTAAACACTGGACGATAATAAGGTCAAAAATTAGGATTTCCTTGATTCTTCAGATTTTCAGATGGATTCACCGAATTATTATTTTATTATTCCAACTAAAATTAGGATGATTTTTCCATCCAGGTTTAAAATAATTAGAATAGGGATTGTTATTTTGATTATTTATAGCGTTTAAAGTTTCTTAAGATTATTGAGTATCAATAATCTGTCCTAGTAAATTTTCCTCTAATACTGGGGGTATTTGAGAATAATTCACGCTTATTTGATCAATCCTTTTAGAAATAGCAGAAATTTGAGATGCCAAAATAGACATTGCATCATAATCATGAATACTGGCTACTCTCTTAAGATTTACTCTTTCAGAGGGCCATTGAAAATTGTTAGTAGCCATTTCTTCAATTAAAGAATATGCTTCATCAAAAGGTTTTGCATTAATGATCCACCCGCAACAGCATCTCTAATAGATCTTAATGACCCTATCAATCCATTGTAAAAGATTTGAACTATTAACCAATCTGGCAAAGCATGGTGTGGACATTTTCTAAGAAGATCCTTAAATCTTTCCCAGGCTTCATATATAGATTCCCCTTTAAACTGAAAAAAAGATGTAATATCATTTCTAAGCTTAGCAGTTTTCAAGGGTGGAAAATATTTAGCCAAGTTTTTTGTGATAGCTCTCCCCAAGTTCTAATAGATCCAGGTGCTAATGAAATTAACCAAGCCTTGGCTTTATCCTTTAATGAAAAAGGAAAAATTCAAAGCCTAACAGCATCATTAGACACTCTTTCATATTTAAATGTAGCATAAATTTCAAGAAAACTAGCAAGAATTAAGTTAGGATCTTCAGTAGGTGATCCTCTAAACTAATTATTTTGTACCATTTGGATAATAGCACGTTTCAGCTCAATTGAATTAGCAGAAACATCAAGATTTTGAATAGTTAAATGAAGTTCATCTGTTGTCGGATTTGCATAATCTTTTAAAGGTCTTTGTGGATTTTCATTTAATGGGTTTTCTATTTTATTCTCCATTTCTTTCAAATTTTTAGTTTCTCTTTGTTATTTTCGAATTTTTCTTATAGTACATTCTAATTCTGAACTGTAAGGTACTAAACCTTCAGATCCAATTTTTCACATAAACAAATAAAGCAAGCAAGGTAAAATTTATTTAGAAGAAATAAACTCTTAAATAAACTTCTCTCTCCTTTTTTTAAATTTTTTTAAATTAAATTTTTTTTTTATGTTTTTATAAATTTGTATATATATTGTCTAAATTTCCTAATTTATCAAAACTATTTAATTTAATTAAATTTAACCGTTACCTTCCCTAGCAACGGTGCCAAAAACTTGATCTTAACTTTTTATATGTAAGGATGTATGAAGTTGACACCATTGCACCGCAAAAAACTTGATCCTTATATGAAAAGTAAGTTGTGTAAAATATATATAATTATAGGCAATTAATAATGTGATTCTACACAAGTATATGCATCATTATCAAGTAATAATGGACTTTCTATTTAAGCCTCAAATATTGATCCCATGGGGAAGGTGTAAATTAGCAATGATAAATTTTAATAGAAAATTTATAGAAAATCAAATGAAATCACTGTCACTAATTTTGAATGTTAAGATATTAACCAAACTAAATTACTTAATTATTAGCAAAAAGAGAAATGCAACTTTTAAATATTAAATATTAATCTAAGAACTATGTTTAGGTAATGAAAATTTCTTATGTGAGAAAGCATCCTTCCCACAACAATGAAATTCTGGTGAAATGAGATGCGATAAATGTTTTTAATATATATTATGCCAAGTAGGAGCAATTTCATTACTCTACCTTTATACAGTGCATAGAAAATCATTGGCTAATCTTAGGTTTAGTCCCTAAATTTGTGGCTAGGCTAGGAGGATACCGACTCCCACTCCATAGCTCCCACATCCCTTCACCTGAAAGCTAACTCTCGCTTTAGTTTTTAAACACTAAGACCAAATTGGGGATTTTAGTCTGTCACCCTCCAACAAATAATATATCCTTTATTTGTTTGCACTTAATTTCATGAAAAAATTTCTCCTTCATGAAATCAAATGTGATCCTCACTCTATTGTAGAACTCATACTCCATTTCCCAAATCATATGTTTCACAACATATTTTAACAAAGGAATTGGCTAGACTGAAAAGTAAATTAAGTTCAAAGTTGAAAAACCATCACAATTTATTTTATATTTTAATTATGGCACATTCATTTTATCTCTTCATTTCACGAGATCTAAGAGTAGCAGGAAAGATAGAAGAAACTACTCAGAATTCATGAGAAAGATACAACAAAATACAAATTTCATATAAAAAACAAAGTTCATACAACACTAAATAAACAAACAAACTTATCTGGAACTCTATCTCAAAGCAAATCCTTTATAGCCTTTCCTTAGAAATGCGAGAAGAAGAATTCTCTCACTTTTCTCCTTCTCGAACACTCTTACAGAAATTTTCACACTAAATTCCACCACAAAAACTCTAAACTATGAAAGCAAAATCATTAATTGACTCTAATATGGTAGTGGAATGGAATGATGTGGAGCGAAAAATGAACATAGAGGAGTGAAAAAAGTAAAGGAGCAAATTTTCTGATGAAATTCGGCCCCAAATAGAGTCCAAGGTCGGTTCTCCAAAAGGTACCTCCAAAAACTCTTTAAAATGTCGTCCAAATACATCAAACCTTCTAGAAATGGTGTTTGCACTGCCTTTGGTGTCGTCGGCGCTGAGTAAAAATCTCCATCGTTAAATTGTTCTGCGTCATCGGCGCTGACCTCGGCGCTGAGCATTTTATCAAAAACGTCATTTTGACTCCAAATTTCATCTTTTTTGCTTCCTTTTTTCTTTAAGCCCTTAAAATCAACAACTTGCAATAAAACATCAAAATACCTTCCATTAAAGTGCAATATTACCAAAAAATATGTATAAAATATGGGCCTGCATATATTTTTGGTGTATAATGGAGTCATCAAATTGGTGGCTTTAAGATGGCTAGGTCAATTTTGGTGCATGGGTTCAATTTGGGTTCAGATGACCAAAGGTTGGCATAGGGTTAGGCAATCCATGACTTTGACCCCAATTGATTGATCAAAATTGTTTATATGATTGTAATGAAGGTTTTTGGTGAAGGATTGAAATAATTTTGAGTTCAATTGGGGGTTCAATTTGAAGGATTTTGGGATTTTGGTCAATTGGGCATGTTGGTCTAGACTTGGGTCTAGGTTGGGCTAAAATTGGGCAGAGTCCAAATTGATTGTTGAAGGTGGTCTATGGAAACATCAGGAAGTTTTTTCAACATAAATTGGGTGTCAATTTTAAGGTTAGGGCAATCAATTTGGTGGAATTTGGGGACATAGCCAATTTATGGCAAATTTGGGGATTTTGGACTTAGGTTAAAGTTGAATGCAATTGAGGCTTCACCAAGGCCAATTGAAGGTCAAGTTTGATGTGCAGGATTGTTATGAAGAGTTTTCAATATAAATTGTGGCAAATTGAGTAGGCTATGGGGTTCAATTTGGTGGGATTAAGTCATAGGGCCAAAAGGGGGCTTGACTTAGATCAAAATTGGGCTCAAATCATGGGCCAATTAGGCTTGGAATTGGTTTAAGTTGGTCATATGAAAGATGAATTTGAGTTTAGGATTGAAATTGGGGGAAATTGGGACCAATTTAATGGACATTAGGGGTAAATTTAGGAAACTTGTGGTTTTAAAGGTAATTTTGGGGTTTTGGTAAAAATGGACAAATTGGTCAAATTGAAGTATCCAAATTAGTTTTAAAGTTATTTGAAGTGATTTTGGGTAAGTTTGGGGTGCCAAGGGTATTTTTTCTAATTTTGATAATTTTGGGGATATTTTGGGTATCTTCAAATGGTTTTAAATTATTTTTGAACAAATTTGGATATTTTGGGTGAATTTGGGAATTTTGGCCAAATTTGGGGCTCCAACGGTATCTAGGTAATTTGAGGGATTTTGGGGCAAAAGACCAAGTTAGATATTTTTGGAAAAATTTGGCTACCAACCACCACATCTGAGCTATGGATAATTGGAAACCCCGATTTGGGTACTCTATGTACTGGTCTTAGCTAAACCACAGCCCAAAGCTAGTGGGTTTAGGGGACCATCTACATGAGTCTCCCAAAAGATTAAGGGATCAAAGTCAAGAATTTTTGGGTTTAGGTTTGTGAGTGATTGTGGGTGAGAGTGAGTGTAATTGAATGAACATGCTCCAAACTAACACCCAAATTCAACCTTAAGGTCAATCGGTCCAATGTAGACTCATCTTGAGCTTCCTCATACTGGCCCCACCTACTAAGTGCTAGAGGTTAGGACCAATATGTGAAACTTCAAGTTGAGCAAAGAGGAGTGTAGAATTTCTAATGGTGAGGGTTCTTTTACTAGTTTTCTAGGAATAGTGAACATGAAAGTCCTATGGCTATACCCTAGGATACTAAAGAGGAAAAGCTAAATCTCAACCAAAAGTGAGGTCAACAAGAACCTAAGTAACTTGATACCTTAGGTTCAACTTAAAATGAACCTAATTTACCTTAAACCCTAACTTCTACCTAAATTAAACCTAAATGACTCCATACGTTAGGTTATACATAAACTAAAGCTAAGTGACCTTATACCTTAGGTTAAACCTAAATTAAACCTATTTGACCTTAAACCCTAAGTTTTACCAAAATTAAACCTAAATACCCTATACCTTAGGTTCTACCCAAATTGAACCTAAATGACTCCACACCATAGGTTTTACTTAAATTAAACCTAAATCAATCAATACTTTAGGTTCTACGTAAATTGAACCTAAATAACTCAAGCCTTAGGTTCTACCTAAATTGAATCTAAGTGGCTCTAAAACAAATCTCTTTCATGTTCTACCCACAGTGAACCTAAAACTTAAGTCTAAACTATAGTAGACGTATCCAATTCTCTTTTAGGTTCTACCCACATTGAACCTAAAAGTTAAGTCAAAGTTTTATTAAACTTAACCAAATTCAATCTACATTAGACCTAAATCCCAAAGGTTAATTGATCCCTAAATACTGCTAATATGCACAATACAACAATAATTCAGATTATATTTCACTTATATTTCCTTTGCAACAAAACCAACAAATTGATCCTGATAAAAAATAAGAATTTAACTTTTAATTTATATATATTGGGATACTACGGAAGTATATGTATCGTTATCAAGTAAAATATGAATTTTTTTTTTAGACCTGAATATCGAACCCGCTGGGAGAATACGCAATATGCACTATCGAACAACAAACTTTCTATTTTTAATAAGAAGATAATTATCTAAACTAAAGATGATTTTTGCAGTAATGAAAATTTAAATATTTTTGCTATTTTTTATTTTTTTGATAGAAGAATAACAATTTAAGAAGATAACTACAGTTTTTATAGAAGAAAAGCACTAAATATGAAAATATCTTTCTTCTTGTTATGAATCAATAATAAATATAGGATTTCTGTTGTGGAAGTATGAAAATTCTGTTGTGCCAAATAGAAGCAATAATATTCTTTACCCTTACTAGAGATGCTATGAAGAACATTGGCTAATTTAAAGTTTGACTAGTTGTGAAGACCGGCTAGGCAGGGAAGATACTAGCTCTTACTTTAGATTTCCCTCAATTCCCTCCACCTGGGGCTAACATTCTCGTATCATAACCTAAAACAGTAAACCAAGTTGGGGGCTTTAACCTGTCAATTTAAAGTCCTCTAACTCTACACCCTTCAATGAATATCTCCCTATTTATTTGCACTCAATCATATGAACTACATTCTCATTCATACAACCTCATGTGATTACCAATTGTTGACTTAGACAATACCAGCCCGGTTCTTACATGTTCTCACAACAAATTTTAACATTATTTCCAAATTTATTTGCACTAAATCATATGAATTACATTCTCATTCATACAACCTCATGTGATTCTTTCGTTGTTGACTGAGACAATACTAGCCCGGTTCTTAAATGTTCTCGCAACAAATTTTAACATCTGGGTTGGCCAAATCAAGAAGTAAATAAAGTGCGTGGATTTAAATCATTACAACTTCTTCCATATTAAAGATCAATACTTTCCAAAACTTCCATAAAAAAATTAATTACTTATCATTTTAAGAAGAAAGATAAGAAAACTACTCAGAATTAATGGAGAAAATAAAACCACACTTCAATTTTAAAGAATAAATCATTGTCAAACCAACAACAAGTCTCAATTAAAACCAAAAGTAGTCTCAAAACAAAAAGATAAAAACTTATCTCAAGTCCTCCATCAAACTCTTGAAGTTCCTTTGATTCTCTTCTCTTTGTAATCACTTAAAATAAAATAACAAAAAGGATAAAATAAAAAGTAAAAGTGGTTCCTGAAAATCTCTCTGAACTAACTCCCCAAATGAGAACTTTCAAAACTTTCCAATGCTTTTAGGACCTCTTTCAAAGTCCCAATCTTCTTTCTTTTATAATTTTCCAAAAGGTGCCTTGGTTTCTCTTCAAAATATGTTTAGATTTGATGTATTTCCCTAAAAAATGCATCCTTCTGTGATAATTTTCATCCACGGTGGTTATAACCACCTATTAAGCCAATGGGTGCCTCAAAAACCTCTTCAAAATTTGCAGAAACCAAATTTACTCATCCAATAACTGCCACTGACGCTTAAGCGTGGGGCCCGACAACTTAGGCGTGGCCATCTCTGTTTAAGTGGCCCTTAAGCGTCGGATCTGGCGCTTAGGCGCTAGAATGCTTTTGCACAGTTTTCACTTTTTTGCTCCAAATTTGATCTTTTTTCACTCCTTTAAGCATTTTTCACCCTTTCTACCTGTATTTGCAAGAAAAACACAAAAATACGATCCATCAAACCGCAATATCTCAAAAAATAGGTATAAAAATGTGTTGAAAAATTCTATATATTTTAGGTGTATCAAAATCCCCCAAACTTAAAATTTTGCTTGTGCTCAAGTGACACTTCAATATTTAAAAACTAAATATTTATGATATGTATATGAGTTTCTTTAGGAGTTACTAAAATTATGACTTTGAAATGTAGCAGTCTAATTTAGAAAAGATATTCACTAAATGAGACCAACTTAAAGTTTAGAAATTTTAAATGTTAAGAAAGATGAAAATATGAGTTTCTATCTATTTTAGAAATATATTCTAGATTTTCCTAGTTTAGAATTTAGTTCTTTTATTATCTTCACTTAAAAATTATTATTAAAAATAATTTTACTTACTATATTCTATATGTAAGCTTAAGAGATTCTCAAGTCTTATACTTTAAAAACATCAAATGTAAAACCAATTTTTGATTAGGCACTAATCCTCAAGCTTCTCCTTCATAATTTTTTTCTCTTTTCTCTTTTCTTTCTCTTACTCTTTTCTTTTTCTTTTTCTTTTCTTTCTCTTTTTTTCTTTTCTTTTCCAAGCAAGGATTACTATATCTGGATAGGTCTTTAATGATTTTGAATTCCACTTCTCCTTTCCTAAAGCAAAGTCTAATATAAGTCTTTTACTTATAAATATAATAATAGTTTTTAAAATTATTTTAATAAAAGAAATTTAAGTATTAAAAATAGAAGTCTAAATTATCTAAAATTTTCAAAAATACAATTATTCTTACTAAAGATAGTTACTTATATTAATCATTTTCTCATTTAAAATCTTTTTAACTTAAAGTTTTTCTTTATTACTAAAAATTTTAACTAATTTTTTTTACTCATTTCTAAAATCAAATTTTACTTCCCTAATAAAACTTCTATACATAATCAATTTTTATCTTTTCAAATCAAATTCACTTGTAGAACATTTGAGAATAAATAAAATTCCAGTTTTGAAAATATTTTTCATCCCCCCCTAAACTTAAATATTTAAGAAATTAAATAGTTTAAAATCAGATGTATACAAGAAGGAATGAAAATTTAAAATAACATACTAACAGGATTTTTTAAACCCCTAATGATACAAGTATAAAAATAAAAATAGGAGTAAAATTAATTTTTGATCAAATTTTTTATATTTTCATGTCAATTTAACATGTAAAGATTCAATAGACTTCTAAGCAGTGGGTATAAACATAAAAGTAAACAACACACTAAGTTGATTTCAAGATCTCAGCATAAAAAACAAACACACTAACATGATAAAATAAAAGTACAGGGTAGTAGTTTCCTAAGTTTCAAATTTAAGGCCTAAGTTAGCAAGATTTTCAACTTTACAACAGATATAGAATTAAGCTAAGTTCTAAACTAACTAAATCACAAAACTCACAACAGTTACTACCCTAGAATTTTAAAACAAACTACTCTCTAACAAATCATTACAATACAATTAAAAATAAAAGTCTCACACATCACAATATCTAAACAAGTAAACATGCATACATGTCTCAAGTCCAAAACATGAAAACACATCACATCAGGATTCTCACTTAAACATAAAAGTACAAACCACACCACATATTTCAAACCAACACACAGATGCAAATGTAGCAAGCCCAAACCACATAGCTCATATCATATTACAATCATAAAATAAAACTCTCTGCTCTACTCTTCATCTTCTAAATCACCGCTATCCCAAACTTTTGTATGTTCATAATCAGGGTATCTAGGATATGGAGGAAATTGCACTTCTTGGTTACCCCTAATAAGGCTCTCTAAGATGAGTGAAATTTCTCTTTATAATCACTTTTTCTCCTATTATACCTATCAGTATGCTCTGCAAAACGCTCTAAATTTTGTACCCTATCAATGATAAAATTAATATTATCTATCATCCTCTGTAATAATTGATTTTGGGTTTCAATAGACTCACCTCGAGATGTAGAAGTACGTGAGATAGATGGTTTAGATGTAGAAGTAGCAGACATCTCCATTCCATAGCTCCGAGAAAATCCTCCTCTCCAACAAAAAATTGAATGCTCAAAATAAGTCTTCACATTCACCTTAGTGATGGGCTTTAGAGGTAATAACACTTCCTCCTAGCTATTATATTTATCTCCTGCCTGCTCACACAAAAAAAGAGATCAAGGAAGTAAATTCGAGACCTCTAGTTGTAATAGCTGTAACAGAACTGATGATAGTCTGACGGATCAAAGCTCCAATGTTGATGATCTTTCCCTCTTGAATACAATAGTTCAATGTCTCTCTTTCTCTGGTCACTTAACTAATACGATTGGTCGGAAGCAGAGCAGAAATGAAATGGTGTCAGGCCTTTGAAGGTGCACATAACTTTGAAGTTGGGATGTTGACTCTCCTCTCATTAGTGATCTTCCAAAGTCCTCTCCCAATAGTCAAGTAATAAATAATCTCGTCTAATCCCACTTCAGTAGGACTATAATTTGCATAAAAACATAATGTATACAGTGGTAAATAGTAAAATGAGTTGATTACCTCTAGCGAAAAAGGTACCAACTTTCCTCGAACCATAACTCGATTGTCTTCAATTTCAGGGAGATTTGCATAGAACTCCCTCACAACAGATATAACTGCCACAACAGAGAAACAACAAAATTGTTCCCACTGTTGGCAAACAATTAAATCTTCCACGTGTCCACCCAAATTTCTAAAATATCGCTCCTGAATCAGTTTGCGTGATTGCAACGCATCACTATATCGATCTTGAGCTTTATAACTAACTAATTTACTCGAATCAAAATGGACTTTGCCTTTGCTCCTCTTCATTCTTAGTGTCATTCTATAAATTTGATAAATTCCAATAATAACTTCAAAAATCAAGTTTAAATCACTAAACTAAACTTCAAAAAACACAAACTAAACTTCTCATGCAATTTGCATAGACTTCTCCTTATTTTTCACCATGAATAGTGAGTTTTCGAATTTCTCCAAATGTGCTCAAAATACATGGTGAAAATTCAAATTTTTGCATAAAAGTAAAGCTCTTACCTCAAGGAAATTGGATCTAGCAAATTTCACTTGATTCTACCAAGAAATCTTCACTTTAGTTGTGCCCTAGCCTTCCAAAATTGTGTTTTTGAGAGTTTGAAGGTGACAGGAGGTGTAAAAATTATGATTTTTTGCTCAAAAATTCACTTTAACCGTTTGTGAATCGAGTTTTCGTGATCTGTCGCGTAAGCGGTGGTAAGTGGCGCTTAGGCGCCATTACACAATTTTCAAAAATTTCAAATTAAAGTAAAATGCACTATTTGCCTAAGTAAATCACCCCTAAATAGTCTCATAACACTTAAATGACTATTTCAACTTCCTGTAACTATCCTTTATCTCAAAATTCTCCTTCATAACTATTTCAATTTGAGGCTAAACTAACACAAAATTTCACACAAACAAACGTATATTAATTCACAAATGAGTACAAATATATTTAAACACTTAGTTCTCATGCTAAATAGTCTTGGATGAGAAAGTTTTCTTAAATACAAACACTTAACAATCTTTCACAATTAAACACCTAAGTAAAATAAACACTAAAAGCAAGTCGTAAACACTAAAACTCTTAAAGACAACGGCTTTAAACACACAAAAACATAACTTCAAATATAGAACTTAATTCCATTCTTCATTAGAAGGAACAAATTCAGGTCTTTCATTAGTCTCTTCAAAGGCAACTGGAATATAAAGTTGATAAAACAGACGGTGGTGACGCGTTCTGATGCAATATTCTTCAATCCACTTTTTCTTAAGAAACATCTCCTTATCTGCTTCCTCTATATAACTAGTGTGACTAAATTGCATTTTTCAATTGTCATCCAATATGCTCAAGATGTGCATGAATCTCCCATACCTTAGTCTCTAGTACAAACATGTTATTTTCAATTTTTTTGATCTTCTCTGATGTCCCTTCAATATTAATGGCTAAGAAACCATTATACATATCTTGTGCACTTTGAATAATGAATTTCTTCCTCATGGTCTCCTCCTTCTTCTTCAAATCCATCTCCCATGAAGACATCATCTTAAAACTATCTCTCTCTTAGACTTTAGGGCTAGAAATGATCTGGGGTGAAACTCCTTAGCACATTTTTTCTAAATCCTTCCAATAACTCCTAGACACGTTTAGAAACTGCCTTAGCACATTTTTTCTAACTTCTAAGCGGTTTTCCCTTCTAGAATATTAATTCTACATATATTTTTTAAACTGTCGCACTTAAGGGCCGGATTTGGCGCTTAAGTGCGAGTGCACATTTTTGCACTAGTCAACTTAACGTCCAAATTCTCATTTTAACATGTTTAGATCACTAAAAAAAGTCTTAAAATCAATTCTAACACATAGTAGTCTAAAAAATACTGCCCCAAATTTTCTTAATCACACATAAAACAACAATCAAAATAAAAACACACTGATAACTATGGGTTGCCTCCCACAAAGCGCATGGTTTTACATGGTCAGTCCGACGTAACTAGTGCTTACTCTGGTTGATTCAACATCATTCCATCATTAAACTTATGTTGATCCCCTATTAAATATGGTTTCAGTTTATGTCCATTAATTTTAAATATTTTCTCAGACTTAGGATCTTTAATATCCATAGCTCTATAAGGATAAACTTTAATCACAATAAATGGGCCCATCCACTTGGACTTAAGTTTTCCTGGAAATAATCTTAACATTGAATTATATAGTAAAACTTGTTGCCCTGGCTGAAAATTTTTAGTAAGAATCCTTCAATCATGCCATGTTGACCTCACTTTTGGTTGAGGTTTAGTTTTTTCTCTTTAGTAGCCTAAGGTCTAGCTATAGGGCTTTCTTATTTACTATTCTTAAAAAACTATACAAGGAATCCTCACCATTAGAAACTCAAACTCTTCTCTACTCAACTTGAAGTTCCACATATTGGTCCTAACCTCTAGCACTTAGTAGAGGAGCTTAGAGAGAGTCCCTTAGGACTACTGAACCTTAGGATTGACCCTGAGTGTTGTTCTAGGGCTAAGGAACTCACTTGCAATCACTTGCACTCATAATCACTCACTACCCTAAACTTAAACTTTTAGGCTTTGGTCCCTTGATACTTTTGGGAGACTCCTGTAGGTGGTCCCCTAAACCCACTAGCCCTAGACTAGAGTTTGGCTAAGACCACTACATAGAGGACCCAAAATGGGTTTCCATTAGTCCATGGCTTATTAATGAGGGTTGGTACTCCAACTCTACCAAGATACCCAACCTATCCTTTTGCCCCTAAATTCCCCCAAATTACTTAGATACCCTTGAAACCCCAACTTTGGTCAAAATTCCCAAATCTACGGAAAACTACCAAGTTGGTTCAAAAATCATGCCAAACACCTTGAAAACACTCAAACTACTCAAAATCATCAAAATTGGTCAAATTAGCAAAATACACCTCTTTACCCCAAAATTCAAAAAATTCCAAAAAATCCAAAAAATACCAAAACCTCCCAAATATTCTCAAATTCATTTTTCTCAACTATCACATGACCCAATTTGGCCAATTTGACCATCTTTGACCAAAACTCCCAAATTTCCCTTTAAAGGCCCATATTTTCCCCAAATTACCCCAAACGTCTATCCAATTGGTCTCAATTTCCCCCAATTTAAATTCTAAACTCAAATTAACCCTTGAAATGACCAATATAAACAAAATCTAAGCTCAATTGGCTCATGATTTGAACCCAATTTTAAGCCAAACCAAAAACTCAATTTTTGCCCTATGACTTGGTTCCACCAAATTGAACCCATAGTCCACTCAATTGGCCACAATTTTTGTTGAAAAACCTTCATAACATCCACATAAATCAAACTTGACCTTCAATTGGCCTTGGTGTGGCCTCAATTTTATTGGATTTCAACCTAAGTCCAAAAAGCCCCAAATTTACCCCAAATTGGCCATGTCTCAAAATCTTACCAAAGTGAGGGCCTTAACCCCAAAATTTCTACTTTATCCCTTCATGAAAAATCTTCAAAACATTTCCCTTGATCATGTGGACCATTCAATTTGGACTTAGCCTAATTCTAGCCCAACCTAGACCCATGTCTAACCCAACATGCCCAAATTGGCCAAATTTCAAAAATCCCTCAAATTGACCTACCAATTGAACTTAATATCACTTCAACCCTTCACCAAAAATCTTTATAACAATCATCTACACAATGTTGATCAATCAAATATGCCAATTTATATGGCTATACTAGCCCAAACCCAAGCTTTGATCACTTGAACCCACATTGAACCCATGCACTAAAGATGGCCTAACTACCCCCAAGTCTCCAAATTAATGATTCCACAACCATTAGTTGGACCCTAGTGACCAGCCTAAATCTCTTAAAACCACCTAAAATATGCCATTGACCAAAAATCCCTTAAATTAATGGATTTCATGCCATATCTTCTTAAGCTTAGGATATTTTTGCCAAAACAAAGCCTAAACACATTAAGTTGCTTTGACAGATTCCCCTGGATGCCCTGAGCATCTAGCCACCTCCCCCTGCCATGGCTGGCTGGCCTAGTTGCCAGAGAAGCTCAAAACTGAGAGCCACCCCCATGTAACTTCACCCAAATCAAAACTAGAAGCCAGCTAAGCCAAATTAAATTGTAGAGCTCCTATGCCCTCCACCTAAGCAGCTCAATGCACCCCCTAATTGGCCATGACAGCCACCCCTTAGCCATTTTTATAAAAAGCACCTCCCACAACCATGGGAAGAGGTGGTGAAAATTTTTTAGAGAGACCTCTCCAAACTAACCACAGAGCTTCCATAAGATCCCCCAGTGCATTCCAACTGTTTTCCCTCACCAATTTCCACTGTCGGAGTTCAATTTTGAGCTCGAAATCTTGCCAGAAATCAGGACAGAGCCCAATACATGTCACCATCAAACTCAAATTAACTTCACCCACACCTTCACAATAATGAAAGAAGCTTAAGCCCTATCAAATCTCCCTCTCACAGAGCCTCTACCATAGCTCTAGACCAACACCCAAATTTGGTCGTGATCGAAATCATACCTAGACCTTATACCAAGACCAGAGACATAATCCCTAGTCTCTTTGGATCACAACAAATGTGTCAAGACTCTCTGATCAAAGCTTCACTTCTTAGAGCAAAGGTATAAAACTTCTCTTCCTCCCGAGCCTATTTTAACTCTCCATTTGTTTTGAGTTGATTTCATGGCACATAACCTTATGGATGTGATCGTCTAGTCTAGGAGAGCATTTTTTTTAAGAAAATTCATCTAATTTGGATAAGAAATGGGAGAGATCTTAAAGCTAAAACATCGATGATTCTCGGGCTAGGCTATTGGGGACGATGACGGGGAGCCGTTCGATCGCTCGTGTATTTGATGGACGGTCGAGATCAAGTCGGACAGTGCTTCAGAACATAAACCGTGGGCCGAGTCAACACTGAGCTGGATGGTGGCATCGAATAGGAGTGCACCGCGTGGAGTTTCGGAGCCGCCGTAGGTTGATGTGGTGCCGTGCGTTTAAATAGATAATTAGGGATTTTAAAAATTAGAAAATTATCCCTAGGTTTAAAAATTCATATCTTAGTGTAGAAAAATCATAAAAATAAAATAAAGATACTCTCTTGCTCAGTGAATAGAGAAAAAAAATGTCAAAATAATTTAAATTCCATGTGATGCTTATTTTATTTTTTAATTAATTAAACACTGATTTGGATATTTTGATTCTCCATGCATGTAGTAATATTACCATGGCTTGAAATTTTAGCATGTTGTTGCCTTTGTCTTAGAGAACATTCCTTGATTTTTCCAAAGTTAGAGGAGTTCCTTAGACAAAGAATCATATTTTAGAAGTTTATGTGTATTATTTGCTTCAAATAATCATGGAAATTAGCATGTTGCTTAGAAAAATCCAAGAAAATTTTGGAACGTTTATGATGACTAAAGAACCATTAGAAAAATTTCTCATGAGCCAAGTCATTCAAAATAAACCTAATTTCACAATCCCTAAATCACTAAGATAATTAATTTTGAAAAATAAAAACAACAAAATGACCTGATTTTTGATCTCCACTTTTATATAAGATTCAGAGAACTCACCATAAAAATTACAAAGCATTTTGAGTTCATTTAGTAACCTAAGTTGATTTTTTTAAGATAAATAACATTTTGGGCACTTAAATAATTTTTAAAAATCAAAATATAACTCAAACATTTATAAAAACTTATTTTTTGAGTTCTCTGTGATCAGGGCTATTTTCTAAATATAAAATTGAATTTAAAATAAAAACTTGATTTTTAACATATTTTAAATATTTAAATAATTAAAAATCCATAAAAAATCACAAAAATAATAAAATTCATGAAAATGTTCTAAATTACTTCCTAAGCACTTAGGAAAAATTAGAATATTTTTCCTAATTTTCTAAATAAAGATACTAAATTTTAACACTTAAAATAATTTTTAAAGGCTAAAAATGGGTTTTCACAAAAATAGTTACAATAAATCAAAAAACTCTGAAAAATATAGAATTTTCTCCTCTAAGTTCTCTGACCTCAGGAGGATTTTTCAAAATATAAAACTTAATTTTATCCATTTAAAATATTTTTTATTTAATAAATACCCTAGAACTTAAAATAATTCTTAAAATCCAAATAAAATTCAAAAAAAAAACATAAAATTTGGTCCAAAGGCTTCTCTGGTCTAGGTCTACCTCAAGTAAAAATTTCAAGGGACTAGGATTTACCTTGGTCAAGTTACAAATTTTCTTTGAGAAATCCTATTTTTGCATGAAAATAATTATATAAATTAAATTAAATTTTTAAAAATCATATTTTCTCCT